>JAVQJL010015021.1:0-41448 GCA_036024295.1 Nannoperca obscura
GATGAGGAGACGAGAGCCAGCTGTGGGTGATCAGGAGGAGATAGGCAGCAAGACCTGCCCAGGCACTGACACACACACACAGGGGAGGGGGAAGGGAGAGCAGACCAACCCACGACAGATATAATACGCTCTGAGTGACGTGCCCCTTCATTACAACAAACATGGGCACTGTAGTTTATTTTGAGGATTCCCACACACACACACACACCGTCTGCTGCCGTATAAATACTCTCTGGAGCACCAAAAGTGGATTAATGCGCAGCTCGAAATAGTCCCCAACAAATATAGTATTTACTCCTGTTTGAGTAACGTTTACCAAAAACTACAATGCCCAGCTGTTTTAGAAAATGACTAGGCCTTCGTATTTATAACCTGTTTTTAAAGATTTACGTCTTCAGTAGCTTAGCGGTAACAAATGAGCTTGGCAGTGAGTGCCGCAGACAGGATGGAGAAACTATTGATAGACGGACTAACATAGACTAACATAGTTTTGGTGTTTTCATGGGACAGAGCAATATAGAATAACACCAGCCATGTACTTTAAATAAATAATCAAATATCTTAGTACGTAATTTTTTCAAGTCGACTGATCGTTAATCATTTCAGAGCTGTTACGTATCATTTTGAATGCAGATCCAAGTATTTAAAACATGCATTTGAAAAAATGCGTTGAAAGCTCTGTTTCTCATCCTGCCGGCTTTGAGTGTGACTGAAACTCGTCTTCTGTATTTTCTCTCTGTATTTAGTCAAGATTCCTACACATACAGTCTGTCCACACTGACTGGATGTGACTCCTGGTCAGCATTACTGTGTCTGTTACAGTGTAACATCAGGACAGTGCAGTATTAAGCTGCAGCGTACACCACCTGGTTTGGTGCAAATGTTGGCTGACATGTCTGGTTGTCATAATAGGGGAGCTGACAGGGACATCTTAATACCAGTGGCTCCTCTACCATCAACACTGCTTATGTAACTCCACTTATGGCACCAAGCCCAAGTATTTCCAACCCCAGCTTTTGCAGACCCCCAGCTCAACACACACACACACACACACATACTTCCAGCAGCTAAGAATAAAACCTCCAGCTGGAAGAGACAACGGTATAAGAAAACCTTTAGCAGAGGCTCATTGGGACACCTCTGCATCTAGACTGTTTTTATGGATATACCCACTTGTCTTTTCATTCTGGAGATGGTTTGTTTTTGTGGCTTCCCCTCCTGCATCGCTTTCTCCAGTGTTACGCAATATTTTTTGGCCTCATTTTTCGAGGTGGAAGAGGAAGGTGGGGGCAGATAGATGCAGTCAAATATCCCATGGAAAAGTTAGATAGAAGCCTTGCACTGCTGTCAACAGAGGATTACTTCTTTGGGAAATGCCAAAGGGCTTCTGACTAAAGATAGTTTAGTCTAATTGAAACACATTATCGTTATCTGTTATAATGAAAGAAATAATCATGTTTATTTGACTTTTCTCTGATGAATTGGTGTCATGATGTGAAAACGGTCTCAGTCAAACTGAAGCATTACTGTATGGTAAATTTTCATTTCTGCTATTAGTCACAGCTTAAGCGCCTGTGTTTACTGGGAGGAGACGTCGTTACTCTTAAATTAGCTGGCACCAACAACAATGCAATCAAATGACAGCATCGCAATGTTATCACAGCTCATACTTGTGCTTTTTATTTCCATCTGGGCTTGATTTTCCACTTGATTTGACACATTTTTTTAACATTTTCATTTAACAATCCCTCAGTTTGCTGCCAAGAGCTCCTCTGAAGTTGTCAAAGGTCTGCATTTTGCATTTTAGTGTTTTGCAATCATCCCATCCAGCATGCCAAGCTCTAATTAATCCTGCAGTTTTTTTTCTAAGTTTCGTGGTCTTCAAGTGGCTGGGCTGCATGCACCAGCTATGTTACACTGACTCTGTGCTGCAAACAGGCGACTATCCACAGGAGACAAAGCTTGCTACACGGGGGTCTGATGTTATTGTGCTAAGATACATAAATATCCAGATGCACATCCACCCATAAACCCACTGACTCACTCACTCTGGCTCATGCACAAACTGCACACATACACTCTGACATGCACGCCATTAATCATTTCACATGTTTCAGGATAGAGTGATCTACAGCAAGAATTAACCTCAAAGTCCACATCTGTAATTTTCCATCTTTAAAACTGAATGGAGTGTATCAAACACATATAAGATCAAAGTTGAACTGACTTATTCAGTAGATGGATGGACATTTGTATGCTCTAATAGCCTTCCTGAAGACATTTTTAAACATGTTATATTACTTTTCTTTTTAACCCGACATGTTTTCTTTTTTGCAAACCATTTAGTATTTCTGACAGACGTCTTACACATGAGGAATAAGCTTCAGCCTGTATTCACATCATAAACTGATCACTATCAACCTAAAAGCAAACCACTTGGTCAGAAATCGCCTCATGTTTGACTTGCTGGAGACATGTGCCAGTTTGACAGGGGACTGGCGCAGGTAAAAGGAGTCTTGCGTTGTGTGACTTCAGACAGTGCAGGTCTTCAGACAGTCTGTCTCCTGTGTTGATGCTGCAGCATAGCATTAGCAGCAGCAGCAGCACCTCCTCACTTTCTGGGAAAGAGCAGAGAAGGACAGAGAGTGGCGGTCAATTTGATTGTAAGCATAAACATATGCAGAACATGTTTCCCAGAAATCTGCCTCAGTGCAGGATTCATGGTCCCAAAGTCTCCTAGGAGTTTTCCACTAACCACCCACCACAGGCAGAGTTACTCCAACAGCGGCTAAATTGAGCCATTCATCCTAGAGGAAGCACAAAAATGTCTTTGTTCATCCAGCATGATTGCAGTGTTTGGTTCAGTTTTATATGGATTTTGGAATTTGTAAAGTAAGAGCTTCTCTTATTTGAAAATAAATGTGATTATGTAATCGCAGGGTCACCCAGATGGATGAACCTGTGGTTTCCAGTCCCGCAGCGAGCTCATTAGTTAAAGCAATAGTGATTTATCAAATTGGTCTAGTGTATTTGCATGCTGTGTTTATTGCTACCTACTTACATAACCATACATAACCCTAAAAAGGCCAGAGCTCTACAACTCAACTGTCAACACAACTGCGTTTTTATGGTTGACAAAACAATTTCACCTCAAGGTCCATTTAGTCACAGTTGTGGATCTTTCAATAATATCACATGTCCTTCATCTGCAGATGCAGTTTGTCCAGTTGTAGATGTTTAGATTCCTTTAAGGACTTCTCGTACGTGTCTGCTTACAGGTTTAGCTTCAGAGTTTATTCCTGACCTTGGAAACAAAACAGTCTCACCTCAAGGTCCATTTACTAGCTGTTCTGGGGTGTTTACACAGATTTTTTTCTTTGTGATTCTGGTGTTGTGCTTATTGATGGCTGTTTCCTCTGGTTTGAGAAAGCAGGATTAAGAATGGGGATGTCATATTCCTGTGCCAGAGCCAAAAAAGCAACAAATAACCGCCTCTGTGTTGACTTAAAGGGACAGTGGCATGGATACATCCATTGCTTCTGATTATTTAGGGCAAAACAAGGTGAGGTAACTCAATCGGTACAGAAAGTACACACTGGTTCACATGTCGGGAAATCAAAGACACACCTGGATGCATACAATGAGATCACATTCATGTATACAGGGAGCTGAATAACCTGCTTTCCCCTTTTCATATGCAAATATTCCCAATCAGATCAAAACCAGTATAAAACTCAACACCAGGATGCTACTGTGCATGTAAACATAACAGTGTCATTTTCTCTGCAGACCCGTAAGCTGACTAAGGCAGAGCGACAGCGCTTCAGTGAGGAGGTGGAGATGCTGAAGGGCCTGCAGCACCCGAACATCGTCCGCTTCCACGACTCCTGGAAGTCCACGGTAAAGGGCCACAAGTGCATCCTCCTGGTGACTGAACTCATGACCTCAGGCACGCTCAAAACGTGAGTCTTTCCATCCAAATCCCCTTTAAACGGCAGATGAAATCTCCACACCGGAAAGCAGCTTATGTTTTGGCTCTTTTCTTAACAAGGAAACTTGTTAAGAGCAGTTGTTACACTGCTCAAATGGTGGTATCCTTATATGATATCCTTCTTCCAAATAAAACTCTTTGTCTTGATAGAAAATAGGATATTTGTGTCATGTTTGGCAGCTTGTCTTTTGATTTTAAAGGTTTGATAGAAGAGATATGCTCCACTTTGGAGCCACAATGCTGTTGAAGAAAACTCAGGAAACTAGCACACTTTAAATCTTCTTCTCGGCCGTCAAGATGATTATTTAACAAGTAAATACTTCCAGTGTTTTAATAGCTTTACAATGGGGTGTTTAGTCTTGTCCTCCTGTCTTATTTAAAGGTACTTGAAGAGGTTCAAGGAGATGAAGCTGAAGTTGCTGCAGCGCTGGAGTCGTCAGATTCTCAAAGGGCTTCACTTCCTGCACACACGCACTCCTCCCATCATCCACCGGGACCTCAAGTGCGACAACATCTTCATCACCGGTCCCACCGGCTCCGTCAAGATAGGAGATCTGGGGCTGGCCACTCTCAAAAGTGCCTCTTTTGCTAAAAGTGTCATTGGTAAGCTCAGATAATTTACACAAATATCTCCTTCCACTGATCAATATAAAACATTCAAAATGCCACCAGTCCTGAAATGTAGAGGGACTGCAATGAAATGAAGCCTTTATTTAAATTATTTTGCTTAAGACTCTTGCAGTTTCTCCTGCTTTAAATGCAGCATCATTACTCACATGGGTTTTAATTTCAATGGGAACTTGCCCTTCCCATTAACTACATGCAGCCATCAGAGGCACTGTAAAGACTTGTTGAGAACTGAGTCTTGTTGAAAGTGACACATGATTTTTGAAGAGTTTAGTTTATCAGGTCCGAATCAAACACTGTGGGTTTTATTTATTTATTTATAAAGAGGAGTTGTGTTTTGATTAATGCTATAGAATATTCATTTATTTTGAATTGTCCTTCTTACTGAGAACCATACATTATGTTCTTGAGTAAGATAAAAACAGAAATGTGCTTTTTTTTATCAGCTATTATCACAGAAATAGCTCTAACAAACACACCTGCCTGCACTACCTGCTCAGCGTAGCAAGTTGAGCAGCTCTAACTGTCTGCAACTAAAGCCACTAGCTGGTGAACATGGAGGGGCATTTTAGCTGCTTAAGAATCAGAATATTTCCCTCAGGAGCTGGTGGAGACCAAAACAGAGCTGGGAGGAGAGTTAATATTAGACATCATTCATCAGGTGGTCAGAAACACGACTCTAAATGAATGCTAATGTTGCTTCGTGTGTGCTGGATGTGTAAATAAGCCACTGTTTGCTAACATTTGCGTTTATGTTTATAAGATTATAATACAATATGCTAGTGTTGTGTTTACAGTCTGTTCTGCTGTTCCCAAGTGGCCAAAATATCAATACATGCATGTTTATTTAGCTGTATACGCTGCCATGCATTGTCCCAAGAAATCAATCTATCCATCCATATATTATATGTTGGTACTCATGTCGTAGTAATGGAATGAGTGCTGACCTTTTCCTCTGCCCTCTGGACCCTGACAGGAACACCAGAGTTCATGGCCCCCGAGATGTATGAGGAGAAGTACGACGAAGCAGTTGATGTCTATGCCTTTGGAATGTGCATCCTGGAGATGGCCACCTCTGAGTACCCGTACTCCGAGTGCCAAAACGCCGCCCAGATCTACCGGAAAGTTACTAGTGTGAGTAAGGAGGAGGAGGACCACCTCGTTTTTTAATAACGCGTATTTAATGGAATTGTCCACATGTGCAAACTGAAATGAAACCGAGAGGAACCAGGATATCTTGTGTATACATCTGGATATCCTGAATCCTTGGAAAGAAGTGGGGCCCACATGGAATGAAAGCCGCATTTTGTCTATTAAAGGCTCAGTTTTGTCTATTACGAGCTCAGGGTGTAGCACTCTACCATAACCTGACTGCTTTTCTGTTCTCAGGCTGCAATCATGACGCAGATGTTTGACTTACTGATTGCTAGTATATTTACCAGTTCAAAGATCCTGTCTAACTGGTCCTGACTATTATCACTGGAATAGTGTGTTCTCTGTGAAATAGCATTTGAATGGAAAACTGAAGTGAACCATTGACACTGACGTTTGCTAATTATCTGTCTGAACTGTCTTAAGCCTTGCGGAAAGAAAAATATTTTAAGAAAGCACAGAAGTGTTTGAAATTGTCTTCTTGCTTTGGAAGACACCTCTCTAAGCTGAAGTGGGCTTGGATCCCAGCCCAGTGCCCACTTACACTTCTTTTCAAAAAAGACCAGAAGCAGTGTAGTGAGTTTTAAGACCCTAGCACTGCAGCAGTGACGCCACGGTGGGCGAGAGCAGGCGATGGTAGAATTATATGTTTTGGAAATTGAGTCTCAGCCTTTACTCCACAAAGAGGGCTGTTTCTTTCTTGCGTGTCACATGTGTAAAACAAACAGTGTCTGACGGAGGCTGGAAAGTGAGAAAGCGACAATGCCAACAAGTCAGAGACAACATAATAATGTTCCACGACTAGTCGGAGAGGCTTACCTGTGCAACAAGACTGAATTAAAGTCATATTTACTGTGCCTGTCATGATTTGTTATGTTTTACATTTATGTGCCGTACAGACGGCATCTGTCAATTTATTGCTGTGGCAGTTAACTTTTTCACAGCATTAAACTCTGACCTGTAAACGTTATGTAGCTTTTCTCTTATATGACTGACTTGTACTTGAAGTCACTTGCTTTTTAAGGGGTCTGGAGTAAGAAAGAAAGAACATTTGACATATGAAAGGCAGAACATATACAAAGTTGTAAGGGTCACAACTGCCTGCAGACTTTCCTTTGGCCTTGTTCATAACATGTTTTAATATTACATCAAATAAATGGATTGATTGAATGGATTGAAGTAAATAAATGCCTACTTACTATGGAGAAACGCCTTCCCTTGTACAGTACGTGGCCAAAGGTCTGTGGACACCTAAACATTTACACCCAAATGTGATTGTTTTGCATCACATTCCAAATCTCTGGGCATTAATCTGCTGCTATAACAGCCTCCACACTTCTGAGAAGGATTTCCTCCACACTCTGGCTGCAGGGATATGCTCCTGTTCAGCTAGGGCTGCCACTAATGATTATCTTCCTCATGAATTGATTATTCGGTTGTCAGAAAATAGTGAAAAATGTCTATCACATGTCCCTCCATTCTAAATTTGCATGTTTAAATATCTTGTTTTGTCAGTCAAAAACCCCCAAATTGTATATAATTATTATTATATCAGAATAAGAAAACCAGAAAAAAAGACATTTGAGAACCTGGAACCGGTACACTTTTGACTGTTTGCACCATCACCTTTGCTGCTGTATTTATCTTATCTTATACAATCTTAAAATGACTGGGGAAACCGTGTTTTTGTGCACAGGGCACATCCTGTCTTAAGACAGGAGACATCCTCATACTGCTGCCACAAAGTTGGAAGCACACTGTTCTCTAAAATATCATTGTATGCTAAAGTGTACGTGAATATATAAAGTACCCGTGCAGGGGTGTCCACATACTTTTGGCCATGTAGTGTATTTGTGTCAAAGAATGCTATAACCATGCCTTATCCTTATATTTGTATTCTTATATTAAATAATTGTTTTGGAATGATTACAATAAGCATCATTAACCATGTTAAATTGCAATTGACTTAACAGAATCAATATGACACCAGTATATTTCTCAAGATCTTATGTAGGCCTCTGTCACCACAGGAAAGGAGTGGAGTCACAAATTCGATTTGGATAGAGGGAAAACTGATTTACTCTGTCAAACTGCTTAAACAAAGAAAACTCTGTGCTCTGCTTCAGGTCCTGTGAATCACATTTCACATAGACGCATTTCAGTGATTACACTGAGGCATTTTTTGGGCTCAGTGACATATAGTTATTCAGCGAGTTTGGGTGAGATTATTATACAACACATAAGTATGCATTCTCTAAAGACAGTAACGGAAGTCGAACATACTTGTTACAGTTCTCCCCTCTACTGTCTCACAGTTTTGTCCTTTGTCTCGCTTAAACAGGAAGCAGAAATATATTTCTATGGCCATAAAAATAAAGATTTACTGTGTGACATGTCCATAAATGTGATAACAAAGTCACTCAGCTTTTTTTCTCTTCTGGTAAATGAAATGATTTGGCCGTTCAGACCTAACATCAGCTGCTTGCTTGGGTATCTGCAGGCCAAACATCTTTCTGACCTTGGCTCTTTGCTTTCTTATCAGTGTTTTTACAGGGATGAGCTCTGCTGTAATCTATATGTACATTCTCATCCTAGCCTTTAGAAAAACTGTAATGAGTAGTCCTGCCTGAACACTTTGTCTTGGGATGAACTCTGCATAGAAGCTCCAGCTGTCATGAGTTAAACATCCCTGGAAGGTTTAGTTTAAGTGAAAGAGTGGAGGAAGGAGAGCATCCTGGGTTCTTTCCATTTCTACGAGCTCTGTGTTGCTCTCCTCTGGTGTTGATCGCAGAGCCGAATGTCATGCTGGCCAGCAGCAGACATGAAGTTAAGGCGAGAGTGGCTGTTCCTCTGACAGGAGAACTGTAGGATGAATGTACAAGGAGGAGATCATTGTTGCTAATCACGTATTCTGCTTCCAGCACCCCCTCTGGTGCTGGTTGATGCAGTATGAAGCCTTACAGATGAAGAAAAACTCTTGTGATTGTTTTCACAGGGAATTAAACCTGACAGTTTCTCCAAAGTCAAAGTCCCAGAGCTGAAGGAGATCATTGAGGGCTGCATTCGTATGAACAAAGATGAGAGGTACGCCGTGATAAACAGTAATAAAATAACTAAATGTGTCTTTATGAAGTGCACTGATCCCTATTGTATTCGTCTGTTTTCCTGGTTTTTGCTTTGTTTGGTAAACTAACAGGAGCTATCTAGATTCTTGCTCCAGATTTTGTGGAAATAAAATTAGATTTTTTTCAGAACAAAATTCTAAAAGGCATTATAATCAGATTATTTTCACTTGCCAGAGAAGGACTAAATGTTCCATTAGCAGATAAACATACAAACTATTATTATAAAAGGGCTCTTTAAAGGAAAGGTTCACTATATTTTTTACTTACTGTATTAAAATTATGTGGTATATCATTTTTAGTTGTGCATAACAACCTCACCTACAGCTTTAGTTTTAAGAAACCTTGGATTCTGCTGCAGCTTCTAACTGAGTGTAAACAGGATCCAGCGAGGCAGTAGTATTGGCCTTCAAAGACAATAATATATTTTATTTGCAAAACCAGGAAGCTGACATTATTGGTAGATATGTCTTTACTGTACATGTCTGACCAAAACACAAAATGTAACCTGATGGAAAACATGTTTAACACCCCTGTTTTCATCAGTAGAACATGCAAAGCTTCCTGTTTTTCAAAAGGGCATTTGTCATAGTTTTGTAGGCCTAAACAATGACCCTGTTGCACTGTTTATAAACACAATCAGAACCTGCTGCAGGATGAAATGCATTTCTCAAAGTTATCTGTCTAATTAGTTGTGGACAAATATCAACATTAATACAAGGTCTGGGTTCAAAAGCTGCAAACCAGTCCTTTCTGACTGACTTTTTTCTTTTACTGCAGGTACACCATCCAGGACCTCCTGGATCACCCCTTCTTCCAGGAGAACAATGGCGTGCACGTGGAGCTGGCAGAGGAGGACGACATGGTGAAGTCAGGTTTAAAGCTGTGGCTGCGCATGGATGACACCAAGAAGCTCCATGGGAAGTACAAGGACAACAACGCCATCGAGTTCCTCTTTGAGCTCTACAAAGACGTGCCTGAGGAGGTGTCTCAGGAGATGGTAGGCCGACGCACAAAGACAGTATGTTGTGAGTTATGAGGTCAACCATTACTGCTTCACTGGCCCAGTTTGTAGCAGCCATTAGTGAGGAAACTGAGTAATTGATCCCAGATAAACAGATAGAGGTGACTTCAGCCAGCCCCCACATGTTCTCTGCATCCTGATCTTGATTTATAATGATAACTTTTTATAGGTTTTCTGGGGGATGTATGGTATTGATCGTGATGTTTTTAACAGAATTAAGCACCAAATTCCTCTCGACAAAAGAAGAATGCTTTGAAGCAAAGGGAATGTGGCTAGATGACAGCCTAAATGGACTCGGTTGTAATGTTTCTTGTTGATAATTATTATAAGTTGAATTACAGATAAGACAGGTTCCTGGTGTTAATGATACCATGATACTGCTGATATGATACATTTTGAATAGGAATTTAATTTAAATGTACATAGGAGACTGTGTTACAGGCAGTCATCACATCACAGAGTCTGACATTATTAGTGAAAATAGACATTTCTCTTTAAGTTATCCGTCTTTTGATTCTTGATCCCCAACAGTGAAAGCAGCCTCACTAATGCACCCCGGCCTCATTATGCTTCTTTTACAGTGGTGTTATGACAGCAAGAGCTTTGAAATGCGCTCCAGCCCATAAAGAAAACGCCTTGCACAGTGTGTCAAGGGCATAGCTCAACATTTAATCATCAGTGGTTCGAAATGTGAGAGCGTGTCTCAGGAAGCGACAGGGTCACATCTTTAATAATATAATGGCTCTCTTGCTTGTTACGAAACGGGCCCTTATGTCCTCCAGAGCCCCCTCCGTAGAGGTCACTTTTAATCAAAATGCAAGCCACAATTCCTTACTTGTTTACGTCTTTGTAGTAGTTTTCATCAAAATCAAATTTGGTATCAGCAGGGGACATCTAGTCTGGCTGATCTGCTGTAATCTGACTATGTGTTGAGAGGCAGGTTCGGGCTGAGTGTCCCACTCACAGAGACACACAAGAGTCTGTGCAAGACTCCAAACTAACAGCAGAATCCAGGGCTGGTTTTACAAAACAAACTGATGTCACAACTTGCGTGATCGGGCCACTAAGTGCACCAGACCTCCGTAAAATTGTCTTCAGATTGCAGCAACACACCATGGACTGTGACTTATACACATACCCTGACCATGTCTGTGTGTTGTTATGCAGGTTGTGCTTGGCTTCGTGTGCGAGGCAGACTTCAAGCTCGTGGCCAAGGCCATACGGGACAGGGTGACGGCCATCAAGCGGCAGAGAGAGAAGCTGAGGCGGCAGGCAGAGGAGCGGAAGAAGAAGCAGGAGCAAGAAGCCACAGAAGAAGAACCAGAGCCTCAACCACCTTTACCTAAAGTCTGCGACGTCGTTGCAGCAGAGTCCCCCACCCCGGCCCTGACACCTCCGGTCCCCATCCTGTCCCCCGTCACCAGCTCTGTGGACTCTGGTGTCAGCTCCAGCTATCCTGCAGAGCCAGAGGAGCCCGAGGCAGACCAGCACTTCCACATTCGCCACAACAGCCTATCCTCTGCTAACTGTGAGCCTCCTAATATCCCATCCCATATACCATGAAGAGCTTGTAGGCTCTCTCCATCTGTGGTAATTTTCATGGTTTCAGTTCTAGCACAAGGTTAACTAAAACTTTTTAGGCTCATAAAACACTTTTAAAGCCAATAATGTGAAAACGAAAGTGTCACCATAAAAGTCCTATCAACTTTAAAATAAGAATGTTTCTCATACTGCAAAGAGACTTAAAATGACCAAAAACAAGAGAAGCCAAATAACCAAACAGAGGTGTACTGAGATGTAAAATAACAACAAAAAGACAAAATGACTACAAAGACGCCCCAAAGAGTGACTAAAATTAGATAAAACGTCTACTAACAGCATCTCTTTCTGTCTGGGGGTCTTGCTCCTATATGATAGGGGTGGGGGGGCTTTTACGTGTCAGTGCCCAGGGGCCCTTTGTCTCATGATCCGTCCTTTCTAGTTCCTGAAGACTGAAGATATCTGAAGATACAGCCCCAAGTTTTCACCTGAGAACAATCCACATGGCTTTGCAGTACCACGTCCTTACATTGTTAGAGGTGGTATGAATCAGTGGATGTTGTTAAAATCAAAAAATGACAACAACAAAAAACCATAAATGAAACAACTCTGCTTTTCCAATATTATTATGAGGTTATTTGAGACAGATGTATTAGTTTTACAGTTGAACAACAATTGAACAATTGTTCAGATCTCAGAGCATGTGAGAGGTGTGTAGTGTAATGTGAAACTGTAGATAACAGAATTATTCTGTCCCTGTAAGCCTCGTGGTGTGTGCGTGTCTGCGTGCTGTAGTTGTGGAACATTTCCTGCTTTTATCTAAAACAACAACCCAAATAATTCTTTTTGGGGGTCCTAGTGAAACAGTTCCATCTTGTCTAAACAGAGCCAACATTTTCTATGTGTCTCCAGAACAGTGCTAATCCACACGAAAGTTGTATTGTTTCTGTGTGTGTCTTAGTTTGGGGTCATTAGCCGTGTGTTTCCTTGCATACAGTATGCGTATGTGCGTGTATCCGTTATTCAGGCCACAGTTGGTCATATGCTAATGGCTTATGTCCTTTGTTGAAACAGCTGACTGCGAGACGGACGGCTATCTGAGCTCCTCTGGACTTCAGGATCCGCTGGAGGCCGGCAGCTTCAACGCGCCCGCGACCCCTCCCACCACTCACACCAGCACCCCGACTGCAAACGGTTTCCCCATCCCCGCCCTCCGCTTCCCCTCGGTGAGTGCCCTCAATACAGAGCGTGGAGGAGACGGGAAGGATGACTTTCAATACTTTACGGCACCTCCTTCATCATCATTACTCAGTCTAATACAGTGCTGAGAGAGAGTTATGTCAACAATATATAATTGGAAAGTAACACCTGACAATAAGATACACAAAACCATCAGGAGCCTTTCATGAAAGATTTGCTCACTGATTCATTGTCAAGTACACAGAACCTTGTTAATTTGCTTTAATAGTTTCATTATTTTCCTAAGCAATAAAATGTTATCCATATTTTCTTTTTCTTCAGTTCAGCACATATTTAACTACTACTTTACAGTAACATGGCCACTGATGTATTTTCTAGTTTTAAGACTAATAGTTGACAGCCATGCAGGCGGCTCTGTGCGGCGACACTTAGGCAGTCCTTTGAGCAAAACGCTAACATGCTCAAAATGACAATTCTCACATGCTGATGTTTAGCATGTATAATGTTTACCATGTTCATCATCTTAGTTTAATGTGTTAGCATGCTAACATTTGCTAATCAGCACTAAACACAAAGTACAGCTGAGGCTGATTGGAACGTGATTAGTTTTTCAGGTATTTGAACCAAAAGTACTAAAATTCAGTATGTGAAAAATGTTTCCTGGTTACTATCTTGTACTAAAGCATCAAATAAAATAAAACTGGAAGTCCTTATCCACATTTACCTTTCCACATCTCTCATTTCTATTCATAGAGTATCGCAGTATCCAACAACTTTGAACATGGAAACTCAGGGCCTCCGAGTGGCTTCAACTCCCCCGTGGACAGGTAACGTTCTGCAGCCTTCTTTTCACCTCACTCTGCTCTTTTTGTAGCATCCACCCAACAGTGGAGTCAGTGTGAATCTAGTAGAAATGTGTGGAGTTCTGTAACTCCTCCTCCTCCACATGTTGTGGGGCTGCGACAACAAACTTGAGGAAAAGGACAGACTGTGTTTTCATTGCGGTGAGGCAGAGTGGACCCTTGCAGGTTTCTGTGTGACTGGCAGATGTGGAGGCCTTGTTTTCCATGTTGGTGGGATGTTAAGGAGATAGTGTCTTTATTCTCGCGCTCACTAAGGCTACAAATAACGATTGTTTTTATAATTGATTGTCTTTTTTTTATTAATTCGACCGGTTATCTGACTCGTCCATAGTAGACTGAAACAAATGTCACGTTTAGCTGAGTATCATGTTTCACAACAGCTTGCACTATTTAGGATCCAAAACATGCTCCCAGCCTAATTCTTTCTCTAAGAAAAGCTTTGGATTACTGATGAGCAGAACTGCATTTAATCTGGAAACAGAAGAATCATTAGCAATATCAACACAAATGTTTCATCTTATTTCGTCAAATTTCCGTGTACTCAGTGTTTAAAGGCGAAAACAGGCTTTACTTTGAATTGAAGTTACCCGTAAGGTGGAGGGTTTTAAATAGAGACAGGCGGAGACTGCCAACCAGTAGGCCTGTAAATGTTTGCAGCCCGTGTTGGAAGGAGGGGGTGTCTGTGACCACAGCAATCCAAAAGGGCCCGGTAGATGCAATTAGCAAAACCAAAGCTTTTTATAAAACATGTTGAATGTTCTCCAGTTCTCTGAAACCTAAAACGTGTTCATTGTATCTTCCTCTGGATGAGCACCAGCTTCTTAAAGACTCTCACCAGTTACACTGTACTGTTTAACTCTGCTGTGTACACCAGTGAGACATGCCACTGTAATACATCAGGACTTAACACAGAGTGCTGTTTATTATTATGTGTGATACCAAGATAATCAGCCATGATGGATATTTAATTCCTTCTACGCTTCTGTTGTAGATGATTAATGTCCTGAATGAGGATTGTTTCAGTGGCTTGTTTTGGGTGGGGCGGATTTTTCTAACCAGAAACATGTATAATTTATTTCTTTTCAGCTACGCCTCCGATGTGACTTCGGGCTTGAGTGACGGCTACGAGGGCCTTTCAGAGAAGAGCGAGAAAACGGCTGTGAGGCGAACTGCTGGGAAGCTGTTCAGGAGGAGGGCACGTTCAAGGCTGCGCATCACAGGGGTACAATAAATCAAAGGTTTTGTTTAATTACAACACGTTGAGGCTCGTCATAAACAAATAAATCAGCCAGCTGGATTGAATGATTGAATTAGCCGATTCATTTTATTTATGACCTAGCGGTGAAGCTCCACCCTAATTATGTAACGCTATCAGTTGCTGTGCTGTTTTCCCACAGTGTGCTCACACACACACACTCACTCACTCACTCACTCATTCACACACTCACACACACACACACACTCACTCACTCACTCACTCTCACACACATACACACACTCACTCACACACACACACACACACACACACACAAACACACACACACACTGTGTGTTTAACATTGCTCAGTGTTTTAGAGGGTACACAGACTCTTTTCTTTACCATTGATCCTGTCCGTCTCTGCAGCTCTCTGATAAAGTGGACCGGGTGGTGGAGTGTCAGCTGCAGACACACAATGACAAGATGGTGACTTTTAAGTTTGACCTGGACGGAGATAACCCTGAAGACATCGCTGCTGTCATGGTGAGTCATTAATGGTCCTCAGTCACTGGCCAAGCAATGATCAACCACCACCATATTCTTTCCTTTGTTTTCCTCCCAGTTATTATCTCTGGCTGTGAAAGATATTGGCCAAGTAACTATTGATTACACTTACACTACGTGATTCAAATCAACTTTATTATCCCACACTAATAGTCCAGTGTTTCAGACATAAAAACATAGTAAATTCACAGTGAAAACAACAGAATACACAATAAGACCACAACAAAACTCACAATACAAGACATTAGATCACATTGAGACAGAGTAAAACAATAATGTCAAATAAAAACAATCCAGTCAAATTAAATTTTATTTAAAAATGCTGATCGAGTCTTGAATCTATTCCCTAAGAAATCAATTTAATTTCAATTTTGTGTAATAAAAAGATTTTATATAGCAAAGAATTGTTTCGGTGGCAGAGGTTTTACCTTTTATTTAGTAGATTAAAATGAACCTTGGTGAATACTAAAACGTAGTGGAAAGAGTAATATCCATTATACAGAAATATCTTCTTAAAGCTACTGGTCCTACCAGACCAACTAACAGAAATATCTTATATCTTCTTTCAAATTTTACATAATCTCACTTTAAATGAGATGTAAGACTGGAATGATCTTTAGTTTAGTTTTAATTACAAACCTGTGCTGTACAGCCAGACATGGCTCACTTTATTTTAAATTCTTGGGGAGATCCCAAATTTTCCATAGATACCAAATGTGTCAGGCTGAAGCTTGTAAAATGATGCACCTG
The DNA here is from genome assembly GCA_036024295.1 of Nannoperca obscura. Classification (NCBI taxonomy): domain Eukaryota; kingdom Metazoa; phylum Chordata; class Actinopteri; order Centrarchiformes; family Percichthyidae; genus Nannoperca; species Nannoperca obscura. The sequence goes on from JAVQJL010015021.1 coordinate 16,031, forward strand.
GCATCTATACTATTTCCATTTGATGGAATGGTGCAGCAATAAAAAACATGTCTTTGAATACCTTGCTGAGTTTAAAGATCGTAGATCTTCAATGAAGAGCTGGAACAAGCTGATATAGAACGTATGATACTGTCAGACAGTCTGGAATAAGACTTTTTTAACCTCAAAGAGAATTTTAAGGGTTAGAAATGGAAATCATCAGTCTTTGTTAGAGACTGAACCTCTGGGAACTCATACAGGATTCATACAGAGATAAATAAATGAAGTCACTCTGTCAGCTGATACACCTGACCGATTCCTCTATCAGCTGGATGTACACATGATTCATCCTGCTTCATGTTTGTTTGTCTATGCTGACTCTGCCTGATAGTATATCTAACTTCCTGTTGAAGTGAGTGATGTAGGTAAGCAGCCCCACCCCCCTGTTATTGTCATAAGCCTGAAGCATAGAGAGGTAGTGTACACACACACAAACCTGTGTAGCATGTGCAGCAGCACTCTGTTCACTGAGTATGTACTGTTTTTCATGACTCTTACAACACAGTGGGCTTTTGTTTACGGAGTCTTGGCGCGGCAGGAGCGACTGGGATCACAACAGCCCCCGTGGTTCTGCGCAGAGTTTTAAATGAGCTGAATTGTGCCACGCTGACAGGAAAGGGTCACCACGCCCCAACCCACAATTCACAGCAACACTCAAAACTGAATGCATATGCAAAATTCAAAACCTCCTCTAACAAACTGCTGAATTGTGGATTTGCATCAGATGATTGACGTATTTTTTCCTAAGAATAATTATTAGTTGCGGGTAGATGGGTATGTGTTTGGGTGGGTAGATTTCATGGATGGACACACAAACAAGGACGTCTAGTAATCTTAGAAGCATGTATTCTTCTATCTATTTCTTTACAGGCAGAAAGTAACTCAGTATCGTTACTATAGTACTGTGCTTAAGTACAGTTTAAAAGGTACATTTTCTGCTACTTTGTACTTCTACTCCTCTACATTTTTGTTCAAAATATTGTACTTTTTTATGCTCCACTTTATTTCACAGCTATAGTAACACTCCAAGAATATAACATATCATAACATAACATTCCCAGTGGCCATATTTGTATCTTTTACTTTTGATACTTTAAGTACATTTTGCTGATAATACCTGTGTACTTTTACTCAGACTGAAATGCTGGACCGTTACATACGGGGTATTTTCACAATCTGGTATTGCTACTTTTTAAGTCAAGTATCTGAATACTTCCTCCATCATTGTCCTTTTGTCTTCAAGGTGCACAAGGAATTCATCCTTCCGTCAGAGAAGGAGGGCTTCATCCACCGCATGGGTGACATCATCAAACGGGCCAAGTCTCTGATGGCCAAAGATCAGCCGGTCCACTCCAGCGGGCACCGACTCCCCCAGCCTGCCTTCCACGGCGGGGTTAACTCGTTGTCTTCCTCACAGGTCAGCAGCTGTTCCTTTCCAGTAATCCACATCACAGCATTGTTAGCTGAGAACAAAGGGAGTAACTGTAGCTGAGCCTGTGTTTTACTGTGCTGTCTGATCATCATAAATTACATCAGGTATAGTGCTAGCTGTGCTTACCTCAGGCAGACCCATAAATCTGGTGCAAATGGAAAGATGTAGAGTAGTGCTTCCTACACTAAAAATAAAAAAAACCCTCAGTGGAGTGCTTTCCTCACTGTCCACCCCTCTTGAGTCTTGCACTTAAAGATACAAGGTTAAGTGTTCCTAAAGCCACCTGAGCTAGTGCTTTCATATGGAACATGATGTTCTCAAAGCACTAATGTCATAAAACCCTGTGATTTGTGGAAACATACCACATGCCTCTTTATTTTTCACATGTATTTGTTCCCACAACCACAAATCCTTTCCAGTGCTTGCACCATAATGAACTTTCCAGCATGTCTGCCCACATTGAATGAGTGAAATAATTTATGTTTGGATTTATTAAGCCTCAGCTTCTGTAAAACTGTAAAATGAAGGGGGGGAAAGACTTGCAACATGTAAGATATGACCTAATACTTAATCAGGTATAGTTCGTCTGCTTATTAGGAAAATAAGTTCTGTTCTGCCAGCATATGTTCCACTCTGTAGAACACACAACACAAAATCTCCTTGTGCCTTCTAGTAAAAATGATCAAAGATGTTCATAAGTAATGGAGAAAATAATATTGGGCGTTTTCATGCAGGACAAGAGACAAATAAGAGCAGTAAACCTCTATCGCCAACTTTCTATCTTGCTCTCCATGTTTCAGACCCCCTAGCTACATAATGACCCTGAACCACTGTGGACAAATCTCTCCTGGCTTATTTCCAGCACCTGATTAAAAACACTGCATGAATCTGTGAAAAAACATTATGGCTGCTCTTCCCACCACCATCCAGCCAGAAAACCAGACCGAGCTAGTTAACCCGGGAAGAATTTCTTCTAACTCTATTCTGAGAGTTTTGGGAAGAGGCGCTTCATTTATACAGAGCTTGAATCCCTGGAAAGCCATGTTTGTCTTGCTGTTGCTAGTTTACTTTACCCACCACTTGAAGAACAAGACTAATAGCGGATGCAGCCATGCTAGCAGTTCTGTGAGGCTGCACCACAGCAGTGCTTTGAGCTAAATGCTAACATCAACAATGCTCACAATGCCAATGCTAGCATAAAGATTTACATGTGCACTGTTTACAGTTTTCATCGTCTTGATTTAGCTGATTAGCAAGTTAACATTTGCTAATTAGCATACCACAAACTGCACGTGCGCCAATCCGTCCAAAGTCATTAGGATTCATCCTCTGCAGATCATTCATGTCAGTACAACATTTTATATCAGGCCGTCTACCGAGATATCCCAGCCTGCACCACAGACATTGACATCCCGGTGACTAAAAAGTCACAAAAAAGTCAAATAAAATTCTCAGTTTCTTTGCCTCTCGGTTTTTGCAGATGGAACCAGATTACAGCAGCCAGTTATCCAGGTTATGGAGGTTAAAGGGCCACAAAGATAAAGCTAGATAATAATAACAACATTAACTGGTGAATAACATGGGATTTATTATGGAAACAGCTCTATACAAATTAACAATAAATTCTTTACAGCCGTTTTAGTACTTTATTGTCCACTTAATACATGCTATAGCACACTGACAAGCAATACACTCTCGTATACCTGAGGTCACGCCTCAGGATCACCGACATCTGAAGCATCCAATGGTCATAAACTGACTGACATGTAAAATCCATGGAATGCCCCTTTAACCAAGAAATTAAATATTTGACATGTCAAAGTCAGGTTGTGAGGGGTTACTACAGGTAAAACTGCTTTGTCAAATCTGACAAAATGATCCAACAGACACCTGGGTATCTTAGTAGAAAACCTACATTACTAACTAAGCAAAAGGGTCTACTGAAAGAAACAAATGTTTATAGTAACTCTTCTGTATCAATGTGGTCAATTCTGTTTTCAAGTCCTCTAAGTTTATTGAAGTGAAATATGGAATTTTCTTTTAAAGACAATTAAGTAGCAACATGCATGGTAGATGCAGTACTAATACTACATTAGCACTACATTACTGATCCTACCTACAAAGTAGATTTGTCCTGCAGTTAAATCATACCATGGTTAGAAAAGTCAAATACAAAAAAGGCTCAAATACACATCTGCATTTTTGTCAGTAATGAACAGAAGTGGAGATTGAGTTTTATCAAATGTGCTCTCTTACAGCCTAATCTGCACAGTCACACCCTGCCTCGCACCAACTCCTCCTCTTCTCTGCCCGGTAAGTCACACTTCTGGTCTGATGAACCGAATTCGTTCTTTAAAAGGAAACTGGATAATTTGATGCTCGAGGAGATTAAACTTGATTTGAATGAACGTCTTAGGACTTCGCCCTCTGCCTTTATTTAATCATTTCATGAAACTCACCAAGTAACATTAAGTGTGCATGAACTTCATTAAGACTGTGTGTCTCACCGCATGTCACATTAACTTGCATGTTTCTTGCATATTTTTAACTGTGCATGATGATTGTGTGTGTGTGTGTGTGTGTGTGTGTGTGTGTGTGTGTGTGTGTGTGTGTGTACTGATATGTGTGCATGGTCATCCGCTCATGCATGTGTGTGTCTTGTCTCAGACTTCAGTGTGGCTAACCCAAGCGTTGGGGTACGTGGCTTTCCCCCGTGCCCCAATAGAGACGTCTTCACTGCAGACATTACTTCACCTGGGCGACCTCTAATTCGCTCACAGTCTTTCCACAACGCCCCAGGTAAATAGCCCTGCAGCCCTCCCTCTGGTCCCTACGTGAAGAGGCCTCGCATTGTTTACTGTTTCAGCACAGTGAAAAATTGTTACAGTCCTTTGGCAAAGAATAAGTCAAAGCAAAGCTCAGCTACCTCATAAACCCTCCCTCCCCTTCTCAGGGCCCGTTCTTGGTATTGTTCAGACATTCGCATGGCGCCATCCGCCATCCCCACACCTCAAAGCCTTCGTCTGTGCCTGCTTTGCAGCAGGGCCTCTTGGGTAATTACCTCACCTGAAGGGCGCTTTCTGGCTTTTAGGGAGCCGTGAATGCTGTCGCTGTAAGCATGAGTTTTTCTCCAGTGCTGATAGTCGGCAACATCTGTTTGCCAGCACAAGTTCCTACAGAATTTCCAAGAAAGCCTCCTCCCCCGTCAACGCCACCTTCCCCACAGGAGGGGCATTTGAAGTCAATTAAAGAACACATATCCTCCATATGTCCCCTGTTTAAGCCTCAGCGGCCATCTGAACATCCTCACCCCCTCTTGTCCTGTGTCCCCTCTCTGCTGGATGTCCACTGCATGTTTCGCAATGCTTCTTGGCATTCCGCCACCGTGTTGCCTAACCTGCGTTTCCGTCAGCATGGAAAAAGTTAGAGGCTGGTTTGCATCAGCAGCTACAGGGGGGCGTGGTTTTATAACTGTGAAGCCATTGTTGAGGTAAATGTCAAATCAATGGATGGGGCTAGGATATTGGCATCCTAAACCAATCCCCAGGGAGTGATGTAGAAATCCGGACTACTTTAATCTCACAATCAGACACAAAACGTTGTGTACACACATGTGTTCCATTTAAACTCCTCCTTTAAATGCCGTACTTAAAAGCCTCACTCGCTCCATTGATGCTAAATCCCTCACAGCCGTGTAAGCTTGGTGTACAACTGCTCCGGCTTACAAATGCAATTACAGTCGGATACTGCTTTAAACAAAACGTCTTTGTTCACCATGGAAACCCATTATTTAAAAGTACGGGGAAGATTTATGCTCCACATGGCGTATGTCTTGGCAGGGGGCTGAAGGAAGAAGAATTAGACTGACCAAACCCTGAGGAGAGAGGAAGAATGAGTGATCTAACTCTCTGTGGATCAACTCTGTCCAATATTCCACTGCAGCTGTGCGGGGGGGCTTTCTCATAAAAAATTACACTTATTAGGCGTTCTGAAGTACAAGTTAAATGAAGACATGAACAAACTTTGTACTTTTTTTTTTCTTTCTTGCACAGTTTATACTCAAGATAACCGACGCCCTTAATCTTTGTCTTCCAGGATCTCCCCTCAATTATCAGCACCACCACCACCACCACCACCCTGCATCTCTACTGCCCCACCACCAGCACTACCACATGCCCTTCATGGGTCACAGTCACTTCCCATTCCCATACCCAGGCTCTCCAGGTTCCCCCAAGCCAGCCATGCACCCCCCCCTCACACGTGTAGCCAGTAATCCCACCTTCCCTTCTGTTCCCTCCTCAACCCCCGGTTCCCCAAGTCCTCTGAATGAGACCCCAAGCCCTGGCAGCAGTGATAGTCTCAACATGTCCCCACCTCAGCATCCCAACATGTGGCCCCCCCACACACAGCCTCTATTTTCCTTAGCTAATGTGATCTCCATGGCTATGAGCATGGCCCAGTCTTTCATCCCTCCTGCAAACATGCCCGCCCAGGGGATGCCCTCCTTTCCAGGCTTCCACCACCACCTGCCCACTCACATGACCCCACAGTCAGGTTACCACTCTGTCTACCCGCATCATTACCACACCGCACCAGCAGAGGTCCCTTACCCGACAGTGGGCATGCCAGCGCCGAACAACATGTACCACAGCCCTGAGAACACACCTCAGATGGATGGTTTCCCCCAGAGCAGTCATTCAAGCTGGCTGCATCCTGTCTCTCCACCTTCCATGCCTTCCACTCCTCCGCTGGTTCCTCAGGAGCCTTTGCAGCAGGTTGGACTCTCCAGTCCTCCCAGCTTGATCCAGGACGACGGTCTTTACAGTTATGCGCTCCAATACTCAGCACAGGTTCCAGCCCACGCTGAACCCAAATCACAAGTCTTCAGTTCGACCTCCTCGTCAGATCTTTCCCCGTCACCACCAGAGAGCCCAGAAAGCACAGTGAGTCCCCTTTAGTTCCCTCTAAGCTTCTCAGTTGAGATTCCTTTTTAAAATGATGCAAGAGAAGTGCATGCAAATTAGTGCTAAAATATTCATCGATTAATTGATTAGTTAACTGACTGAAAATTAAGCAATAAATTTGATAATTGATTAATCATTTAAGTATTTTTTCAGGCCAAATGTACTGATCCCAGCTTCTTTTTTCTTCTTTTATATGTTTGTTAATTGAATATCTTCAGATTTTGGAGTGTTGGTAGAACAAAACAAGCTATATCAAGATGCCAGATTGGGTTCTGGGAAATAGGAATAGGAAAACATGTTAATGACATCTTTTGACAAATAAAAGAATTAGAATACACTGATCCAACTTTTTCTTTTCCAACATCTCGACTCAGGGTATCTGCCAGTACCGATCAATACAATACAAGTGCTCTGCTGCAGGGCCACTGTGTGAAACTCATTTGGATCATTTTATCTAAGCGAACATTAAGGATTCCTGTGCCACTATAAACTGAGTTGGTGTGAGTTGGTTACTAATGCTAACTGTGTTTATTCCTCCTGTCTAGTTATCATCCTTCAGCACCCAATTGCACCCTTCTGTACCTGAGATAAAAGCCAGTAGCCCCAAACCAAAAATCTCTTCCACTGAATATGGTAAGAAATTCTGTGCATGTTCTGCTGTTCCTGAAACCGTTTCTCCTCCGTCTCTCCATCAGAAACACATAATGTGTTGTATGTTACTAGCCAGGGACTGGGAGAGCTGAAAAATGACATAATGCATGGCTGTTTATGCTTGCACACACAAATGCACCCACAGCATTATTTCCACTGCTCCATTTTACGATGTATTCAGTCTAAATACAGTCTGGTGTCTCTGTTACGGACAATTTGTCTTTTGAGTTGTTTTCACTTCCCTCTCTCTGTATCGTGGTGACATTATCACCTCTTTGCCGTGCCTCTAGAGCCGTTGCGTAACCGTGAGCCTGGATGTAATGTTCCATTCAAAACAAACCCAAACGTAGGTGTGATTACGGCCGTGCCCACCGGCAGTGACCAATCAGGGAGCAGCTGAGCTCATTACAGGCCTCTACTCCCATATCCACACCTGTCAGTGTTTATATCCTACATTCAACAGAGTCCCTCTGTTTCAGTGGGCACAGACCCAGATGTGTTCTGTGTTCACTGTTAGAAGGACACTCAGTGGTCAAACTGAGGCACTGCAGGACTTTACACAAAATGTATTATCACTCCACAAATGAGGACACCACCTACACTGGGAGGCTACTGTGAAATAAGACAATGAAAACAGACCCCTGTTGAGACTGTTGCAAAGAAACATGATTAGATTTTAATCAAAGGAAAGAGCGAAGCTTTGTTCTAATAATCAATCAGCTGATTACAGAACAATCACTACTGTTTAACCAATGATTGGCCGTCACTCGTATAAATAGGCAGTCCAGATGTTACATCTTCTTTTTCATGGAGAAGTAGAGAGAGTACTGCAACTAACTGGAACTGAAGTTAACCAGCGTGTTTCTTTTATATTAGACTACATTTGAATGCTTAATCAGGTCTTTATCTTCAAGGGAACTAGTCAATGTAAAAATGTTTTTTAAATACCTGCAGAAGTTGTGTAGAGTACTAAACACCTTTTCTTCCTCTCTATTATAGAAGCTCAGTCTGCACCAGTCACTGTTGGGCGGTTCCAGGTGTCACCAAGCATGGAGATCCCTGCACCTGCTGTGCTAGTAGGGGCCGTACCTGCTGCTCCACAGCCCGCCGACAACAGCAGCACCCCGTCAGAGAGCAGCACAGAGGAGCAGGGGGAGTCTGAGACGAGCATGGGAACCTCCCTCACCATGTCCCCTCCTCACCCACATCCCCACAGAGGGTCCACAGGGGTCCTCCAGGAGGTCGACGGGCAGGTGGGGTGGGCTGGGAGCCAGAAGCAGCAGCAGGACAGAGAAGAAGAGGACGAGGACGAGGAGGAGGAGGAAGAGATTGTTGAGGAACGACAGAGGACGAGGAAGAGGAGTCGCAGGAGAGCATACAGCCTGAGCCTGATGGGGACGTCTGCGGACAGCGGACTCTCAGTGACAGCGGCTGAGATGGAGGGACGGCTGTGGGACGGAGCATCAAGCAGCCCGCAGTACAGCAATGCCCTTCACCATTTATGGATGATGACTTACAGCCGCAGCGCTCCCTACCTTAGCAGCGATGACTCAGACAGTGAGGACAAAGACATGCTGGAAGAGCTTCAGGAGCTCAGAGAGAAGTAAGTGACACCACTGAAGAAGCCCAAAGTACAGCAGCGAGGTGCTAACAGGAAGTTAACAGAGAGAACATGAGAACAAGGCTTTGAAGTAGTCAGTGAGAAGGCTGAATATGTGTCACTCACATGGACACCAAAGACAAACACTTTTCAATAACTTTTCTGTTCTTTAAGACAACATGAAGCCAGCATGACTTCTCTACTCCGTCTTTACACTGTGTGTTTAAAGTAAATGAATGTAAGAACACATTCATCACATTATGACATGTTGATTCATTCTGTAGGGCTTCAGCAAACAATTCATCTGTTGGTGATTTGTTTAGATTCATTCTTAAGTTTGTTAATTGTCAGGTTTAGGGTCCCAGAGTTTGAACGTGATGTCTTCAGACTTTTAGTTCTGTCAAACAAATAGTCCAAATCCCAAAGAGAATCCAACTTTAAATACATTAAATGGAGAAAAGCAACACATCCTCACATTTAAGTAGCTGGATCCAGATCCAAACGATTAAACAAACAAAATCCTCAATGATTTTCTGTAAATCAACTGATTGATTGATTGAGAAATTGTTTCAGCACTAGAATATTAATTCTTTTATAATCAAGTCAAGTTGAAGTAAATCTAGAAAAAAAGTTTACCCATTCATCATCACAAACTTTTTAAGCCTTAATTCGCTTAAACCTGCATGCCTTCAAGGATCTTAAAGGACCACGACAGCCCTGTTTCACTGACATGTCCAAGGGACAAAAGGGAGCCTTTAACCACTTACACTTTCTCTCTCTTCAGACACCTGACAGAGGTGCAGGCTCTGCAGGCCGCCCAGAAGAGAGAGATTGAGGAGTTGTATGAGAGGATGGGGAAGGTTCCCCCTCCAGGCATCGTCTCTCCTGCTGCTATGCTGTCCAGTCGACAGCGCCGCCTGTCCAAGGGCAGCGGTTTCCCCTCGTCCCGCAGGAACAGCCTGCAGCGGCTGGACATGTTGCCACTCCAGGGTGAGGAAGAATGTCCACTTTTCTGTCTGATTATCATGAGAGTTATCACCTGGTAAATGTGACAGCTTTATCACTAAAGGAGTTTTATTATCTATGTATGTTTGTTCTTCTAGGTATCATTAGGAGAAACTCTCTTGGAGGCAGCAGCAGCGGCTCCCAGGACAAACCTAGCAAAGGCGTCACCTTTGCCACTGACATCAGTAGAATGGTGAGTGAACACTGCTCTGACAAACTAACTTGTTATTATTCTCCTTGTTAAACTCAAGAAAGAAAAGACTTTGTCCTCACTTTGGGTTTTTCTTCTCATTTTCATAGTAAGAAACTCTTAGCCGAGCACGCTGTATATCTGCACTACCTCATCTGAAGTGTGACTGCAGTGGTCCAACCCGTCCTGTAGGAGGATCGCTTTAACACTTTTCACTGGCACACCCATCAGCAAACGGCTTCCCTCTTCCAGTGGTCATTTACCTCAATGTACTATGTATAAACTGTCATCAGTAAAGCTGGATTTCCACCGGAACCGTGACATGCAGTTTCCAGCTCTTCGTCAGACGTGGTGAATTAGTTGCAGCTGACGTTAGAATATGCATCAACCTGGTCCACGTTAAAAACGACACGTTCATTATTGCTTTCTTGTAAATAAACTCAACGGCTCAATGAAACACACAACTCTGCAAAATGTCACATCACAGTTTGTTTTAAATGTTTCTCTGAGCTAGCTTTCTACCATTAACGCAGTCAAGGGATGGTACACAGTGCTGCAGAGTGGTGGCCTTTTGAGCGACGGTGGCACTTACTATGACTTTGACCCAGAATGACGATGGTTACTGTTTGTCTTATTCACCGCCGTAAATCAGTCTGAGCACAGTAATGTGAACCACAGCGAAGTTCGGACATTTCTACTCACAGTTGTCACACAGCGATGACAACATTTGGGATGATCTCGCAATTTATTTGCTGTAGTTTGTCAATGTCTCAGCACCTGCTGACTGCACAGTGAATACACTCTGATGACTGCTTTCCAGGGGCTGACGAGTGCAGTCCAGATGCTTTGTACAGTTTGATTTATTCAAGAATGTGTTATGAAAACATTTGTATTACATCTCTGGTTTCTTTAGTGATTTTGAGGATGACAGGATGACCTACATTCTCTAGGCTCAGCCTGGGGACGTTTGGCTGCAGTCCTGACACTTTGAGGTTCTCAAAAAGATTTTTTCACAAACTGTACACACAGCAGTACAACACAGATATCATTACTATCAACACATACATATTAAGAAGTTAATGCCTCAGAAAGAAAAACAGCTGTACAAGTTATAAACGTGGCCATATAGCTTACTTAAGCAGAAAGAAGATCAGTTTTGCAAACTATTAAATGGTAGATTTGGTTAAATGGTGCGGAAGACTTTAGCATAAACATCACACATCTATTTTCAAATACTATAATTAAATAGCTGGTTTCAAATAAAAAAAATATTTCTTTGTATTGATTAGTTGGAGAAAAAGCCAGATGCTGGCTTTCCTGTTGATTGTACATGTGTATATAGTAGAGTGCATTTATAGATTATGTTTACAAGTCATGAGTAAACTAAACCTTAATTCTTGTTATGCAAAAATCACACTTGTCGCTTGTTCCACAGATCAAGCACCTTGTGCACTTTAGTAAATTCTACTTTACTTCATCATTTAACACATTTGTGGATGGAAGAGCGGATGTGTTTCCTGTTCTTTTTCGTAGGTGAAGGTGGAGCGTGTTCTCCAGCTCATGTGTGATCACAGTGATGAGGAGTACAATATGGGATATTAGAGAAATCAGTCCAAGCTGTGAATGTGTAGCTGTTGCCTTATAAAATATTCACCACACTGAATTTTCTGGCAGTGGAACTCCTGTAAGATTTTCCAAAGTTCATAATATATTCAAAGACATTTGTTCTAGATTTTTGAATGTAAATATACAATTGTATGGCTTTCTGAAGCTGCTGCTGTCCTGCCATGCTGAATCTGTGCCTTTCCCTTACAATGTCTTATTTTATATTTTTACTCTGAACATTTGGTGGCTAGATCAGACTCCATATATCACATTGACTAAAATAAATGCAGTTGTAAAAACCACGACTCTTTTGGCATTTTCTTGCGTAAATAACTACACAGAAACATAGTTGTGTTAAAAAAATGAATACATTAGATTTTTATTTTACAATTTGTCACTTTATCGACATCAATATTTCAACAGATTCATCTGTGTGTCACTGGCATTCTCTGCTGTTAAAGGCCACTGTCGATTTTATTATCATTAGCTGACTGAATATTTAGGATAATCCCCTCATACTGTATGTACACCACATGATCAGGGCAGGGCACTGATCAGGTAAGGGTTGTAATTTCTCTACCGTCTGGGCCTTCTGGGTAGCATGTAAGGTCGTGTTGAGGTCAGTGGATTTAGTCCAAACTAAATCAAAATGACACGTCTAGTCAGCAGCAGAACCACATGATTACCCTTCTCAATCAAGACCAAATAAATTCCAGCAGTGTCTCCGCATGAAAAACAGCAGACAGCCATGGCATCGGTGTCCACATACGTCTGTTCTCAGGTAAGTGCAGGACAGACACACAGTCCAACAACAAGCTGGCAATACGTTCATCTCAGTTGGCACCGGTCTTTGGTGCCTGCATTCTGGCACGCTTGGCCTCCTCGTCCATTTCATCCATGATCCGCTCCTGGGAGACTGAGTAAAATGTGTAGCCGTCTGGGAGGGGAGCATGTGGTCAAGGCAAATATTTGACAGCAAGAAGAAAAGCACAACAAACATTACATGACATGGAGAGACGCCGGCAGGCAGCGTCAGTTTGTATCGACCTGCTCGTTGTAACAGCAGAACATTTAGCTGTCTGTGTGAACAGCTGCAGGTTGTCTTCTTTCATTAAAAACTAGTTTGCCAGTTTAGCACAACTAGCTAAAATATCTGCTGTCTAATTCAACAGCCCTGTCGTCTTCCTGAAGGTTAAAATGTTCTGTTTTGTTGAAAATGTTTTAAAAGCCAGTTCATTTATCTCTGAGGTACTTTTGAATGCTGCAGTTGAACTGTATTGCAGTATACTGTGAGTTGTTTCTAAAATGTTGTCTACCCTTATTGATGTAAATGGTGTAAATATGGAAGTCCATTTCGGCCACAATAAACAAATAATACTCGTGAAAATCCAAATCATGATAGTCCAAATTGCCTCGCATCTTATAATTGTGACTTACAGCAGTATCTTATAGTTGTGTAGGAAATCACTTTATCTTGAGCAGTTTATATTTTCATCGTGTCAAACTTTTTATCCATTTCTTTCTTTTCCTGACAAGAATGGGCTTAAATACGCAGAAGACACCATTAGCAAAGCAGATTGGTATCTTTTGATATTTAATGTAAATAAAACAGACAATTGGGCATTCTTTGGGACAGATAAATGTAATGTATGTAAAGTAATGTAATAATATTAAATGTTTTCAACATCCGCCATCACAAAAACCCACTGAGGCATCAAACACCGGGAAGTCATCAGGCACACTGACCGTGGCTCACCTTCCTCGACTTGCTAACAAGAAGCTTTAACTTCGGTACATTTAAAGACTAGTGAATGAAGCTTGATGCTAATTAATACGTTAGCATTTTTTTTGTAAATACAACATTTAATCCATGTTCCTTTACTAATGCATTCAGAACCACTGCTGTTAAAAGTGCCTGGTCCTTTCTGTCGTGGCTAACTGTCATGTTAGCATCCAATGCATTGGAAACGTTGTACCTTACTAAAATACATTTCAGCTACATCTACCAGCCAAGCAACTGTTTGTACTGTCAATAAAGATGTAAACACAACACGCGGAGATAAACTAGCGTTAGGCTTTATGTCGGGTTATCTAACAACCAGGCACCACAGAGTAGCTTTAGCATGCTATGCTAACGTTACATAGTTCACCTTGCGTTAATGTTAATGCGCTTGGCAAGGATACAAATTCCCAGAACGAGTGCTCCAATGGCGAGTCCTGTCACCACATTTCGTGTCCGCAGCGTCTGGGTTTTCTTCTTCCACTGTTGAAGCTCTACTTGTCGGATGAAGTGCAACTGTTCTTGAGAAAGACCCTCTTTAGTCGGGTCTATCCTAGTTGCAATGGGAGCTTCAGACCCTTTTGGCGTCTTGTCAGCCATGTCTGCAGTCAGTGAAGCATGAAAGGTTGTTTCACAACAGTTATACGCGCAGTTATATTTCAAAGAATCTACTAAAGTGTCGGTCGTGTCGACGGCGTCTACCTGCGCTGCGAATATCCCATCAAGATGTTGTGAGATCTGCGGTGTATGCGCTGAGCGCTAACAAGTACTGAGCGAACGTTAGCGAATGAGACAAAATTGTGCAACATCTAAATGAGCCCCCATGGCGTCGATAGTTCCTGCTAAGAGACGTTGAAATTGTCCTAGGTTGAAAACCCGCAGAAATAGCGCCATCTTCCGGAAACATAAGCTCCTCGCACGATTTATTTTTGGGTTTCCGATTGATTTGTTTTGACAAAAGTAAGCACATTCCTCAATATAAACGTGGTTGCTTGTAAATGTAACTTTTGTGCTTACAGGAGGCAACCGTTAATCTGTGTAAATGGCGAAAAGCTTCTTTTTTTCTTCAAACCAAAGTTTCAAGTTCCGGGAAGCTTCTTTTGACCTACTCACAGATATCCTCATTAATCTCAACACACGAAACAAAGATAACCTCAACAGTTTATCAAATTGTAACTGCAACTTCAAAGATAAAAGACTAATGGGTAAGTACCGTTAATTATACCACAGAGAGCTAACGCTATATAACGCTAGCAGTTAACAAACGTTATGTTGTACGTTGCTTAACGTTATTCCTAACGAGAATTTCTGTTTTAAATGCGTATGACGCCAAAACATCAGACTTTTAACAATGCATTTATTATTATTATTATTTTATTGTATTTTTTTGCCTAGGTAACATTATTGTTCTTATTCAAAATAAACCGTTTATTAGGCTTTATTATGTGTAATCTCTACGGAGTTTTTAATTTTCTTATATTACACACAGCTGTCACAATTAGTGTGTAGGTTAAATACCGCCTCATTGCGGAATGCTTAATTAATGATTTCACAGCTGTATTTTCTATACATATACTTCACTGTCGTTTCAATATGGGATGCATTTAAAACGTAATGTGAAACTTTATCTTCTTGCTGCAGTGTTTCCAGGTACTGTGTGTAAACGAGTTTTCTGAGTAGACTTACAGGAGTGTTTCCATGCTGTCATTATTGGGGGGCAGACTGGTTCATTCCACAGCAGTTGTAATAACTTTGTCAGCAGGTGGGACTGACTAAGCTCTACAGGACTGTCTGTGAATGGCCCACTAAGCCTCGCTGTACCCGGTCACCACCCTGTCTTCCCCCCACCTGGGATTGTGAGCCCTGTTATTGTGGAGACTAATTCTCAATACAAACCCCTCAGAGTCTCCCAGCTGCCAGCACCTCAGCAGAAGAACGCTGTGAGCCAGTGAGCAGGAGCAGATGGAACGCAGTGTTAATGACTTCTAATGAACATATGCTTCCTAAAATACAGCTTATTTTAAAAAAAGAATGGGGATACCTCTGTTAGAAGTTCTGTCTATCCAACATGCTTCTCCCAATGTCATCTACAGAATGAACAAATAATGAATACTTTAGTTTCTTTCAAAGTGACTGGTCACGATGCGGTTTTGCTGGGGTTGGCCAGTGGGTGGTGTTAAGAAGCCAGCATGGTTGTGATTCAGTGTTAAATGTTTTACTCTTTTCACCAAAAAACAAGGACAAAGAACAGATAATCACAATTTCAAATAAATATTCTTCACCCACAAATTCACAATGATTGAACCCGCCAAATAGCTTCCATAAAAAAAAAAGATATTTTCAGTTTTGTTCTCTGCTATTACTAATGCCCTGCATCCCTCTGTGGTGTTGCTTAGAATACATCTTCCTTATCACTAAAGAGCTGAGACTTGATCCGCTGGCTGGATACCATGCCATTGAACTACTTCAAAGGTTAGAAGTCATTTGCCTTTGCCTGCCACAGTAGTATGCCTGTGTATGTTGAGTAGTTGGTTTTGGTCATGCGTTTATGTGAATAATTATTTCCCTCAAGGTTCATGGTGAAGCACCTTACCAATTTGTTGACCACACCCACACCTCAAGGTGCAGCTGCTAATCCACCAAGAAGTTACCAGGATGCTGTCTTTGAGAAGCTCAAGGACAAATTCCCCCTCATCGTCTTCTCCTGCGTGCAACTCGCAAGCAAACTGTCTTTGCACAGTCACGTAAGTTCTGCAAAGCCTGCGATTAATGACTTTCAATACCCTGTGATAATGAAATAATCTATTGTTTTTCATATTTTCTAGATAATCGACAACAACACTGCTGTACGCTTTCTGCATTCAGTCGGCCACAGTTTTTCCAAGCAGACTGTCCTGGAATCAGAGCTGATGGTCTTAAAAGGGCTTCAATTCAGACTAAATACCCCAAACCCTCTGACATATGTGGAAACCCTGCTGGAGGTGCTTGGTAAGATATCATATTTAAACAGAGAAACTCTTGTGAAGTAATAGGATGTAACAGAAATTGGCCAGAATGAAAAGTTCTGTGAAGACAACAGCTGTACTGACTTTGAAAGAAGTGACTAAACGTTTGTAGGACACAATGATCCGTCCATCCCTGTGGAGCGCCTGTATCACCTGTGCCACCATGTTCTCCAGTTCATCAGCCTACAGAGGACTGCCATCTATGACTCCTTGTTAGTGACTGCCACTCAGTGCGCCAGCCCATCCAGAGAACAGAGGTACTATTCCAGTTGTTTGGGACAGGTGGTTACTGTCATGGCTGAGTAGAGTAGAGTATGACCAGCTGGGAACTGTCTACGTTTGACATCATGTTTCTCAGAGACCCCCCACATACACCCACATTTTATTAAATGAGTAGTGAGTACAGCCTGGTACTGGTGGTGGGGTACAATATTAATCCTGCTATCTTCTTTTTTATTGGCCAGTAGAGGGCAACAGAAGCAAGCTGTGAGCACAACACTGACACTTTTTAAGTTGATATGCTGAAACGTTGTTAGCAAACAGTTGTTCATTTGTCTGTCTTGCATTTGGTGCTGGGCAGGTAGTGTGCAGTGGGTTACAGTGGGTTTTCGCTGAAAGCAGCTGCCTGCTGCAGCCTAAAACAACTCTGAAAGCAGAGTGAGTGAAAATAATTAGTAAATCCAAAGCATCGTTATCAAGCTCTGTGAAGCTGAGCCAAACTTCAGTCAGGTGATAACTCTGTGGGTTCATCACTACCACGAATTCTTCAACGTTACACATAGTCATTTGATCCATAATGGTTATAGCTGCTTTAATACTAAATGAACCATCTCTAAACAGAGAGAGGTTTTTCACCGTGACTGAAGACTGCATGCTTCTTGGTGTTGGTGTCATCGCCGTGGCTTCATTCATCCTTTACATCAGAAAGTGGGAACAGGTGAAACACTTGATGTTTTAAAAGTATTAAGAACCTAAGTCCTTATCCACGTTTAGTAAGTGTTAGTGTGTGCTTAACCACTCACAAATACATCCCATACAAAGTGTTTTTGTTGATGTAGGCTGTCTCTTAATGCATTGCAGGTTGTGGGAGAACTGAGTCACATCACAGGAATCTCAAGGGGGAGCGTCAGGGATTTTGCTCATGTGACATTGATGCACATTGTTAGAACCTCTTGAGTCTTGGAAACACTCCTCCACTGAATACTGTTTTATACTCTTACTGTTTGTGGTTCTTCGTTTGTTCTCTGGTTGTAGGTGTTGGTGCAGAACATGTACTGTGCACCTAAGTGAGATGATTGGGTTTAAACAAAGCAACATCTGTGTACTGAAATATCTCATGGAATGAAATAGTGCCAAAAGAAAGATTCTTAAAATAACTCTGTTTGTTAGAGTCAGGCATATGTCTAGATTATTCTGTAAAACTAACTTTAATATTGATGTTGCGATTGTGAAAATACATTTAAAATGTTAACCTGTCAGTATAGATTATTGTCTAAATCTCTTGTAATAACGAACACTAGATACTTAGCAAAATGTAATAAATACTGTATTAAACAATAACTAAATCTTACATTTCCTGTGCCACATTGATCCACTCACCGAGGATCCAGTGTCAAATGACTCCGGTTCCTCCTCTCTCTGATTCGTCTGTCTCATCATTAGGTAGAAACTGGCCAACTCTGAGGACAGACTTAATAACCCCACTTGAAACCAGTTAGAGACTCTAGTTTTCAAAATGCTATGTATCCATTCTATACAAAATTATAATGTACTTTAGTTTATCATAGAATATTCAAAATGTTCAGAACCAGAAGAAATGTTTGTGCTGTTTCTGATTTGGGACAAACAAACAAATACTAAGATCATTTTAACTTTCTTCATATCAGTCATGAGTTTTCATTTGGTCTATAGTTCAAGGCAATTTCCTTCACATATCAAAGCACTTGCTGATAAATATCAATCTATTTATAGTGGTAATCATGCAACAGCAGCCTCTTGGGGGGCTTCCTCATGGCTCTCTGATGCATACTGTGAAACTGCAACACTGGGTTCAGGTCTGACCAGGTACCTTACCTCCAAATACCTCAGTGCTAATAGTGCCTGGTGAAGAGCTAATCAGGCATTCTGTGCAATAGTATGTTGAATGAATAATAAAATAAAATAAAAAACACAGTAACCCGGGGACTGGGCAGGAAGATGGCAGTAACCTCTGGAGAGCAGTGACCTGAAGGACAACGTTTCACAAAAGTGCTGTCATAAAGTACGGCCATAATTCTTCAAGGAACAGGGTTTTTTAAACTTAATTCTGCCTCAGCTTACCATTTGCTGTTCGCAATGTCTTCTGTAATAATCGTCCAAGTCAAATGTATCCGGGTCCAGTGTTGCTCCGCCGTACACAGAGCCCTGACCCTGCTTAAACATCTCAACCACCATCACTGAACATACTAAATGCATTCTTCTTCTTTGGGAATATCTTTTTCTTGATCAGTCAGACTATGGCAAATTCAACCTACCACCATTAGCTATCTACTGACCTGACTGTATTTTGTCAGGCAGTCGAGGTGAATTAACTGCACACTTATGAACGGAGGCAGGGGGATAGCAGTGAGTTGGTTGGAGCAGATCCGACACTGGCCCTCTTCCTCTTCATTAGAGAACTCAACTAATAACTTACAGAGAGCAGGAGATCATACAAGATTGTATATCTAAAGCCTTTTATATATATCTGAATCAGGATAATGTTTTCATTTAAACTAATGGATGCTGATTTGTGACTTAATAACTGTACAATTATATACTGTATGAGTTCCCAGCAAAGTCATAGCTAATCAGTGTACTATCTGAAACAGACCTTTAGCTTGCTAAAACATCCTGCAGATAGGCAAAGAATATGTGAGTATGTAAAATGAACTACCTTTGTTTGGATCTGCATTCAGTCTCTCTGTTGCTATCTTTTGGAGACTGGGCCTTTTGGGCAGCAGCAGCCCCTACCTGCACTGCTTGACATTCCTGAATGTGTACTAGCTCTTCAATATCACCAAACACCGTCGTATAATCCAAGCTCAGTTTCAGATCTAAGCTGTCCAGAGGCACTTGGACCCCAGGTGTCACTGGAAGACTGCAGTGTGTCGGCAGTACTGGTTTCTTTCTGAACAGTGCCGTCCTCACTGCTGACCAGAGCTCCTCCTGGGTGAAGAGGTCAGGCGTGTCTGGGAGGTTCGTACCTCGAAGCCCCTCTGGCCTCTGACGGTGGTAGGTGGCAGTGGTGCCACACAAGGTTGCTCCACGATAGAAGTGAGACTGTATCCAGATCTACTAACAGGTGCTCCACCTGAAATGGTTGAAAGTGGAAGACTGCAGGCTGTGGAGGTGTAGGCTGTGAGAGAAGCTGGTGGAGACTGAGCTTGATTGAGTCTCAGAAAAGTGGTCAAATCAGTCTCTCTGTATGTGTCCCGCCAGAAGGCTAATAATTCATCTGCCTCCTCCTCTTCAGATTCACTGGACAGTATATCAAATGTGGACAGATGTGTGACAGTGGTGGTACCTCCCAGGAAGCGGTCCAGGATCTCAGAGTCTATGATCTCCTGCATGTTTGTTTTGTTGAAAAGGTGTTTCATCTTGTTCTTGCACTTCAGGATGTCTTGGCTTTGTGTTTACTTCCCCATGGGTGGATCCATTTAATTCTCAGTCTTTCACATGCTCACACCTGTGCTTGTTGTGACACCGCGCAGGGTGTTCTCTATTGCCTTGGAAAAGGAGATGTTTCAAAAGAAATCCAACGTATTGGCTTGCAGTAAAAACACAGCAGATACCAAATAACAGTTAATATTATGATAAAGCAGAGAAGCTAAATCTTTTTTTTTAAACACCATGCAGGGAGAAAACTGGCCAGGTGCATCCTGCTACAACCTTCAGCGCAGAAAAATGTATTCTAGAAAACTTACATCTGGATGCCAGGGGGCCCTTTCCTCTGTGGGGAATCTTTGAAGCCATTGCCAGCTCTGTAGTCGTGCTTGCGGTTCCACTGGAGATAGCTTGAAGACAGTAGAAAGAGTCTTTATTCCACGGACCCCCTGGCTCAGGCGAAGCACTTTTCCCAGAGCTGCAGGGGACGGCTGCAGGTGGCAAGCAAAGATGTGGAGTGTAACACTGTCTTGGAAAGCTGTATTACTTAAGAGGGGTGTTGGATGATAATGAAACTGTGGTAATATGCTGTCTTATTGTGGCGTCTGAGTTGTTACCTTTGTTAATATTAGAAATTGACAGAAACAAAGAACACAAGAACAGTAAAGACAAAAACGTAAATTGGTAGATTGAATTTCACGTTTTCAGAATTGTGCTTATGTAATTTAATTATGTAAACACTCATGTTGTTGTTTTCAGCACAAAATTAGTCTTGGAGGAAACTAACAAACCTGGGTATTCTTTTTGAAAATCGACATTTGTTAATAAAAATAAACCCCTTTAAAATTGATTTAGCTACTATTAAATAAATCTTTTGGTCATTACATTCAATATACACTTTAAAACCTTTATGAGAGAGCTTAAAAGTGTGGATAACATATATGTTGTTAAAATGACTTAAGATCTGACTCCTTGTTAAATGACATTTCCTGGACCGGTGCCAGATGGAGGAAACACATCATCATGATATTAATATGCAACAATATTTTGTTGACTCACTCTCTAAACGGACCGATGGGAAAGATGGAAGCAGCTACAGCATGCTGTGAAGTGGACCAGTGGAAACATTCCCCACGTTTTTGTCTAAATGACACGTTTCCATGGAGATGAACAGAACTACATTTGTAATTTTTGCCCGGGAGCACATTTTGTGCGTCTTCTGATGTTTTGTTACATTATCCTAAAATAAGCTAAGCCTCAGTTAACACAATATATTGTTTTAGTTTTGTCATTCGGGGAATTCTGGGAAATTCCTTTTCTGTGGCTGACTTACCAGGTCAGCTTTCTAGGAACCCCGTCTCACCGTAGCAACTGTTGCTAGGCTTTCTGTTGCTACTGTGTGAGATTCGTTATCTGTTGTAATTATGCTAGCATAATAGCACAACACAAACACACAAAAGGCTAAAAATGATACTCTATTTTCCATGTCGGTATGGAGTTTTATTTTTGATCACATTTGAAAATTTCTGTCTGCTCCCTAATGATAGCTGATAAAAGCATAGTGATCCTGCAGTCTGACATTGGCATAACTGCTAAAGGTACCAACTGCCAGCACAGCAGCGTCAGAGGAGCCAGAGCTCCAGTAGATTAGCAGGAGATCCAGGGTCAGGTTTCATTGAGTCACTCTTACTTTGGCTCCCCACGATTCTGCTGATCTCCCCGCAGTCTTGTGTTAGGCCCCATTAATCTCACCTCCCCTTGCAGTCTGTCAAAGGGAGAGTGCACGCTCACCTTTACGGTTTTCATTCTTTATATTCAGGCGGAGGGAAAGTACAAGGGAAGGCGCAGGGAGAGAAAGCTCCGGCAGCATTTGATTCAATGCAGTGAAGCATGTGTGTTTCTAGAGGTTGGGTGTGGGGGTGTGGGGGGCTCATCCACCGGGCTGTCTGTGACCACTACCTCCATTACTCAGTGACAGGAACAAAGCCAGTTTCCAGGGCCTCCCTCAGGTATTTCTCATTACCATTTTCAGAGAGGGATCCTTTAAAGTACAAATATGTCCTTTGGTGGGTTCACCAACTGAAAGATATATTTAGTTACATCACTTACAAGCTGGGAGATGTTTGATGTCGGCATGTCTTAATCCTGGCAAGTGTCAATTGTGGTAGCAGAGGATTTCCTTCTTTCTAAAAGACAAGCACGGCACACACCTTTATATATTATTGAGAACATCTCCCTCCGAACAGCAACATAATGATTCAAAAGCCGAGATCTTAATGAAAGGATAAGTGACCATTGTAGATAAAAATGCACATATTACAGTGACAAGGTTACCATACTGGAAATGGAGTTGTTGATTTGACATAAAACAAAAGAAGATTTTTGTTTCTTGCTGACATTGTATGAATATCAAACCTCACTCACAAAAACTGTAGGTCCAACAGAACATCATGAAGTTTTCTCACAGCTTGTAGGAGCATACAAATCAGAGGTGCTTGAAAAGTAAAAACACACTATATTGTTTAAACCTGTGCAGAAACCAGCCACTGCAAGGAAGGTTTCCAACTCTTAAGTTCATATCTGAATGCTGGGTGTGAATTTATCACACAATGAAAGAATACGTAGATTACAACTGATACCAGATAAGCACATTATCAATCAGCACTAATGTGGTGGATAATAAAAAAGGCATTTAAACGACCACCAGTCATAACAACAACAACAACAACAACCACCACAAATATAATCAATATAAATTGTTCTTAAAACATTTGTGTAGCCTATTAATTTAATTATGATATAAATGGATACCTTAGATTCAGGTCAGCCGAGGGCCATTTAGCTTGTATGCCACAATCAAGCACTGCGTATAGGTAATGTTACCCTGCACAGGCTTCCTGATTGTAATTCTGGCTGAAAGGCCTGTAATTGTATTGACTGATTGAGAAAGAGGTCGGGATAATGTCTGACACTCGCTAACCTCTTCTCCATCTATCATTTCAAATGTCAAATGCCATGATCTGCAGGGGAGAGGAATTGAAGTTTGATTGGCATCGACCTTGTTTCTCTTGAATAATTATGAATGATTTAGGTATTAGTGGCTTCTTGCATCATAAATAATGCATTAAGCCTGCCCCCCACCCCCCCATCCCTCCTGTATGTTTGTTCCTGCTCCGTCTGTTCGCCTGGGATCTCATCTGCGTCAAGCCGGCGAGAGACAAACCGGAAATACAGGAGTCATGATCACAAAAACCTAATAAATAAAAATACATGTATTTTTGTTATGTACATCAGTATTTACGAAGGATATTTTGATTGTGGTTTGCGCCCTTTACACCAGGCGTACCAACTGTTAAGCCTTTTATTTTGAAAGTTACTATCGGAAGTATCATATTGGATAGATTGAAGTGACTTGACCCAGCGACAGACAGGTCAGCGCTCCATGTTGCGGCGCTGCGTGGCACTGGGCACCGACTGGCTCTGACTGCAGCACACACGGCTTCAGCTGGGAATGGCCCGGACACTGGGCACGTTTTGCGGGAGAGAAGTAGCCGTCAGTGCGGGCGCTGCTACCTGCTGCAGACCGGGCGTGCGCCGCGTACACCCATGGGTGTCGCTACTGTGACCGCCTTCTGCTTTTGGACTGAACGTAGCCGCTTTGATCGGTGCAGTTATTTTCAGGCACTCGCTCAAGCTATTTCGGACCGATTGGAAACGTGCAGACTGCTCGGGTAGTTTGGATTGAGGAGCCGCACGGAGCGCTGCAGCAGACGCGGTCCCGGAGCAGCGGCAGCGGCAGCGGAGGCACGGATGTGATGCCAAATCTGGTCAGTAAAAACAAAGGTTTAAGTCTAGGAAATATAATCTGTCTCTCTCCTTTGCAGCAACTTCTGCTCGTTCTCTGTCGCGCCTTTTTGCACGTATAACTTTATTATACTACACCTTTTATAAAATGTATGTGTTAGAGGTGTCAGGCTCTAGCAGCAGCCGATCTATAACCTATAAAGCTTGTGTATTGCTGCTGCTCACAGGCAAAGCCCAGCCAGCCATCTATCTAAGCCAATAAACACCCCCAGTAGTGTTTGATGAGATAGACTTAGCTGCTCCTTTGTACCCAAAACAAGCAGTTTTGTACCAGCAGACTGCAACATGTTTAATGTATCTTCATAGCTGCGCCACACATTGTGTGTTTCTCTCTAACATTAAAGTTTATTGGTGACAGTCCTTCATACACATCCTGTAAAACTTTGCAGATGATCTTCAAACAACTGTATGGATATTAAGGTTATTATACATTCATTTGTACACACATCTCTAGTTACCTTGTATGGTGATACACATAGGGTATACTTATATCCTCTGTGTAACCTATATTCAGCCCATACAGTCTCAGGTTATAAAGGGGTTGCCCACCCAGACAACATGCTGTCCATAAAGCGAAGAGGTTTATATGGAAGAAGCTGTTCTTACTTGTTCACTGGCTTCAGGCCAGCACCTACCTCACTCTGCACAGCCTATTATCTGACATCTGGTCCTTCTCGACAGGGACTTATGTGGTAATAGTATGTTTCAACAAAGGCAGTTAATCTGTGTAATGCCTGTTGTTGGGAAGAGGAAAATGCTTATTTCCCTATGATCACCATTCAGCGCTTTATATGGTGGCTGCGTTGGATGGGGAATGTTATGGGATGTGAAAACCTTGGCAGTTGTTTTAGATGTTTTTATGTTTCTCGGCGATGTGTTTAGGATTAGACAGGGTGCAGATTTGTAAAATGGCAAAGCTGTCACGGGGAAAAAAGGTCATTTTTAGGGCATGGTTTACACACACTCTACAATTGCAAGATATGCCTTCATGGCATCCAGAGAAGTGCTGTGAAAAAGCATTTATCAGAAAAATAGGTCTGCAGACTGATGAGATTTGGCCCCAGCATTCATGGTTTTTGTATGAGGCTGCAGATGGCTGCTGTCTTGCTGTACTTTTTTTTTATTGGAGTTCTTAGTTGTCAGCTCGGCTTGGCATAGATAAAAGACAGTCATCCTCAAAGCGTTCTCTCATCACATCAATGACATGCACTAGTTTTGCTTCTCTCCCGCTACCCCGCTCCTGACACACATCTGTGAATTCACAGTGTGGAGGTTTTCCATTATGAGATCATGTTGTTTTTCTTTTTTAGCCGACCAGACCCTAAACTTTTTGTCTTTTAGTGCTTATCGCTCTCTGCTCTGGGGGGTAGTGACAAAGCCTTGTTTTCCACAGTCCGAGCCAACACAGTCCCTCCGGTCACGCTCACCGACAGGCCAGAGGTTAAAACTAAAAGATTCTGCCAGAGCAAATGGATGAAGGATTTCTCTGAATCTTAAGTTGACAGAAAGCAGCCTCCAGGTTCACACTGTACTTCGGAAATATACAGTATATACACTACCGTTCAAAAGTTTGGGGTCACATTGAAATGTCCTTATTTTTGAAGGAAAAGCACTGTACTTTTCAATGAAGATGACTTTAAACTAGTCTTAACTTTAAAG
>JAVQJL010015023.1:0-10958 GCA_036024295.1 Nannoperca obscura
AGAGAGGGAGAGGGAGGGAGAGAGAGAGGGGGGAGTGAGGGAGAGGGGGAGGGAGAGGGGGAGAGAGGGAGGGAGAGGGGGAGAGAGAGAGAGAGGGAGGGAGAGGGAGAGAGACGTTATTACAGTTTCTCAAGAACTCCATTCACTTACAAGTTTAGCTCTTTTGGGAGGCTGTTAACATTTTAAAGGAATAGTTTATTACACAAATTGTAGTTTTTACACGTTTTGTTTGTTCGAATTTAAACAAATGAGCTGTAATAGTGGCCGTCAAAGTTACTAGAAGATGGATTTTTTAATTGTATCTTTGGCTAGCTGTTTCCCCTTGCTTCCAGTGTTTATGCTAAGCTAAGCTAACTGGCAGTTGTAAACTGTGGCCCTATACCTTTAATCTTGCAGAATCTGTCAAAATACAGCTTTCATCGCTTTGTTCATTTTGTTTGTATTGTGCAAATTTGATGAATGTCCCCAAATATGAATATGAATGCATTCAGTAGGGGCCCTCTAACAGGTTCATGGGCCATGAGGGGTACGAGCACTGTGATTTACAGGGAAATACGGCCCTTTTAAGTCAGCTACGTCTGTTTACTTTCTATTGAGATTACATGCAAAACATTCTGATCAATTTATAGAATAAGACGCATTGTTACAGATAAAACTACCCAACAGAATCCAGTTGAAACGAGTTGCAACATTAACTGCAGTTGGTGCATCAGTGATATACTGTACATCTGCAGTAATATGATTGAATTGAAAAAGCTTCATGCTGAATTATTTTATTTCCAGGAGGGCCTGTTCAGATTACCATATATCATCTCATCACATTAAAAGGTTTTCAGTGCTTCAACCGCACTTTGATAACATCTCTCATTACAAAATCCACCATGTAAAAGGATCATAATTGAGCTGATTATACTCTGGTTAACCTTAAAGGGCCTATGAATTGTCCCTGAGGACACCACGAGTGAAGGGCTGAAAACAAAACACAACCAAAAGAGATTTAAATGAGCTTGAACCACATGGAGGATCACATGGAGGATCTGAATCCTCCTTCCTCTCCTGTGAGTCTGTCACTCGCTGCAAGAAGAGAAGAATTACAGCGCGCTCTCCCCTTCAGCCAAGGCCGGGGCGAGGTTACGCTAAATATCTCCGTCAATGTCACTGTGTCACCAGCAACCACGTCACTACGGTTATACCCACCCCCACCTCCACCCCTCTCGCCACCAGTTTTATGAGCTGAGCGCCCACATGTGACCTCTAATGGTCGGGGGCTCGTGTTCGTCTGTGCGTCTGCGTGACTCGCAGGATGGAGTCATTTCCCAGAAGTCTGTCAGCTTTATTTTCTGCAAACATTTGAAAATATTTCACTAGTGTTTGTCCAGAATTATCACCTCTGGCCGCATGTTTGACTTCCTGTATTTCTGCAGCCGCTGGGGTCGTTAAAAGGAGAGAAAAGTGAGAGCTTTTTCTTTTCGCCTATTTCGATAAATGTAGATGTTCATATTCCCACGTCACCAAGATGTAGCTGATGCCAACACTTTGGGTTACCTAATGGACCAACTTGATTAAATGGACAGCGTGTGTGTGTGTATGTGTGTGTGATAATAATAATTTGTCTTCCAACAACTTCTCGTTCAGCCGACAGAAATTCCAATTAGAGAGTCTTTCCCCTCCTTCTTCGCAAACTGGAGCGTCATATTTTATTCATTCATTTGGCAAACTGTGAAAGTAAATTAAGTTTGAGCCACGATTCCACAGTCGCACCCCCACCCCACACACACACACACACACCCACCTAACCACCCCCCGACCCCATCCACCATCATACCTGCAACTCTCAGAGCTATGGATTTTTAATCCACACTCAAGAAAACTTATACTTTATTCATTGTGGGCAGAAAGAAGCCCTTTCGCCCGAGGATGTGCGGTCTGACGGAGTCGGATACACGCAGCATGAACGTGTTTCCTCTTCTTGTGAGGACCGCGTGTCTCCGGACAGATACAAAGTTAAAGGAAAGTCCGCCCCACTGAAAATGTTTGAGTTAAAGTTTAATGTGATCTGTGCACGTCTTAATGTTTCTGTGCACGCAAGTGTTTATATTCTCATGTTGGTACTTATATACTTGTGAGGACCTTCACTCACTTAATGCACTCGCGCACAGGGATCCTCTACTTGCTTTGCCCGGGGGCCACTTCTGCAAGATGACAGGAGGCCAGAGGCCAGTTAATGAAACATTCATGTTTGTCAGATATCTTGATACCAGACGGGAACGCTGCACTGAAGCTAGCATGTTTTGACTCGTGATGGCGCCTGATATCAGCAACCTGCAAACAGCAACCTGGGAATCTTCTCGTGCAGGCCAGGTGTACGTGAACTTGACGTGAACTTCACCACTTGCACTGCACAGATCACTGATAGGATGACATTTGTATAAAATAAAAGTGTGAATTCATTCATTTTCATTGTGGTCTAGATAATGGTTGGCGGGTCACCCAGCTCCCGAACCCGACCACTTCTTAACCTCTGAACAGCACTTTAAATAGGTGACGTCTGGACAAAATGTCCTCACTTTACACTTCCTTACTGCCAGGATTGTTCTGAATATCCAAAAATGTCCTCACTTTATTACGAAGTCCTTACAAAAAAGGTTCAAAAGCAGTCCTGAGTACCCAAATCAGTCTTCACTTTTCATAATGTCCTCACTGTGTCTACTAAACCAACCGGTCCTCGTAGAGACGGTTCAGGAGCACCCAGATTTTGTTTACTGGCTCCACCGTGGTACAGTTGAGTGCTAATGTGTTGCTGTGGGAACTAAGATGTGTGTAGCGCCTCAGCAGAAGGAAGCCTGCAGCACTGCTACTGTATACTCACTCCTCACATCATCTCTCACACTCTGCTGAGCAGTCAAAGTGTGCATGTGCCTCTGCACGTACACTCCTGCACACGGACATTTATCTCCAAAATATCAGCTTTTCATCCCCAGAGGGGAAAAAGCCCTGTTAAAGCTTTGTGAAGTGTTGTGTTAGTAATCTTTAGTTTCTTGACTGCAGCTCTACAGACCTTTTTAGTCTCTTATAGCTCACAGTTTTGTTTTTACTGTCTTAACAGCTAACAGTTAGCATCTAGCTGGAGAAGAAAGTGGAACATGTAGCAGCTAGAGAGCCAGATCTTTTATTCAGGAGTTTGTGGAGACTGAACCAAAAGAGAGTGAATATTTGGTTTTAAATTCATGAGTTGGACACAAACACGACTCCTGTGGGTTGAGCGTGTTGACGTGCTAGCACGTTAGCCAAAGGTAAACAGGGAGTTGAGTGAGATTGCTGGGATCAAGATGGCCACCATGTCAGATTAGGCAAACACAGTGGCGGGCCGTGCATTTCACAACTGTGATGTCCTACTTAGTCTGACTTCAATAAATACCTCTCATAATACCATCATTTATGACACCACGTGACCACGGCTGGAGAAACAGTATACAGAAACACACTTACGCACTACTGGGCACTGCATCACCTCCATTGTGTACAAAACGGGCTATTTTTCAGCGCATTTAAAAATCAATAAACTCGCATCAGGAATTAAAACATATCTCTACGTGGTAGTGTCAAAACTAATAAAATAAAAGGGTATTTAAAATTATCTGTCCAAAAACTTTTAATAAGTTCACACAGAATACAGGCAAGCTTTAACAAGATTGTACACTAAACTGTAAAATCTCAGTTTAACATCAGAAAGACACCAACAAGACGGCCTCATGTTGGCGACAGCAAGCGGCACAATCAAACACTGAGTACAACCACACAGCTGCGCCAGCGTGTGATTGGACCAATCACAGGACGCGTTCAACGTTCAACGTGAGGCCTACTGACAACAACTCGTGATCTGATTGGCTGTCGCAACTGTCTATCAGCTGTATGTACCCGTTCACTTACATTGCACAGACGCCAGCATTGTTGATTTCATACAGCCTGGCAACACAAGCTAGCTGAATTCTGATTGGATAAAAACTCTAACCTAAAAACATGAAGAATATGAAGAACATTTTTATATATTTAGGAAAAGTAAATTCAAAATTAAATTAACTTTTATCAAATTATGATCATGATTTATGTTAGGCCAGCAGAGAAGGCCTTGCTGGCCCTGACGGCCACCACTGGGTGAACATGCATTTTTGCCGTGACTTGGCCGAGACATCGCAGACTTTCAAGACTGGCGTGACGAACGTAGGTGATCTGAAAGGTGACTTGACTGATCCACCTGAGAGTGCTAGTCTCTTTTTGGACACTATGACCATGTTTTTCTGCCCCCTTGTGGCCAAAAACATACTAACACAGCTTTAAAAATGACCACATTCCCATCGGACAGTGACAATATGTGCACGTCAGCCATTTTACTGGTAAGGAAGTTTCCATTGTCTTGTTTTGTGCAACAATAGTTATTCTTAGCACCTCACCTCTCTATGTGTGTGTGTGTGTGTGTGTTTGCTGCAGAACAGTGTTGTTTAACAAGCTTAGCAGGATCAGGTGCTGAGTAATCTGCTGGTTACGAGGCTCACAGTGGTGTGTGTGTGTGTGTGTGTGTGTGTGTGTGGTAGCATCTGAGTGTGTATCTTTCAGTTATGACCCACCAAAACACAGGGCTCTGCATCTGCACTGGCTCACTCAGTGCTTTCTTTACATTTCGACTTCACATCCTGCTTTGCCCTCTGCTGCAGCTGCTACTACTAGCAGCTAAACACGTGCATATAAATGTATATTTCCGTATGATTGCGTGCAAACATACATGCATGTCTGTGGTCTCTCTGTGCTGGGCAGGGTTTAACTGAATTAAGATGACTGAGGCTGGTGCTCTTCCCAATCGCCCCAGATTGGGCTTTGGAGTGAAAATCCTCCAGGGAAGCACTAATCCCTGACTGTCGGGAGCAATTTTTATTCCGTAAGCAAAGCTTTCTCGCTCTATCTCTCTCCTGCTTGCTCCCTCTCTTGCTCTATCGCTCTATTTATAGCCCTCTTAAGCTCCTCTGCGTGCCACTGTTTACATTTAGAGCCCCCACTCTTTAGACTTAGAGCCCCCCCGACCACTATTTCAACCAACATCTCTACTGAGTGGCATGCTTGCATGAAGGAGGGGACGGACAGACAGAGAGATTATGAGGAGGAGAGCTAGACAAAGAGAAGAGGAGGAAAGACGAGGGAGATGTAAAGTGACAAGCAGATCCGAATGTGTGTTCCAGGCGGTCAGGCAAGCTGTCTGTGCTTCCAGAAGACAGACTGTGATAGAGAGGAGGAAGAGGGGGAAGAGGTAGAGGGAGGCAGAGCATTTGTTTAGAGGAGCAACCAAATGGAGATGCTGGTTCAAACCATGAAGGACAAGAGAGGTCCTGCACATTCCTCCTGGGAATTCAGTTTGGTTTAAAAAGAACCGTTTGATATTTTCGAGTTAGAATTTAAAATCGATACGACTCTCATGTCTGAAGATGTGCATCTATAAAACCCGTCACACATTAATAGAGTTTCACTTAAAGAAACAGCAGAATCATTTCCTAAAATAGCTGCTTGCTGTAGTTTTTATCAAACGTCACTCAAACAGGAGCAAAGCAGACGTTTGTTGGGGACTATTTTCTGCGGTGGATGAATCCACATTTGGTGCTTTAGTGAGTATTTGGGGCAGCAGGACGGCGTGTGTGTGTGTGTGTGTGTTTGAGTCAAAATAAACTCCCGTGTGTGTGTTCATGGTGATGAAGGAACAACAGCGAGGCTCAATGACGTGTTTTTAATAGTTTATGGAGCAACAATGGAGCTCCGAGGATGAAGATCGACTGTGGGCACGACGATTCTTGTCAGTAGGATTCATTGATTCTTATTTTAAGATTATCACCAGACTTCTAACTTTAAAAACACTTCATAAAAATAGAATTTCCACCATTTTGAAGCTCAACATTATCCCACCACTTTGTCTGTGTCGTCCCGCCCCCTTCCCCCAGCCTCCTGTTTGTGTATGTGGAGGTCAGCTTGCTCCTTACAGCTGAGAAGTAGCAGTTTAAGGCAGCAGCTAACATTTAGCTCATTATGTAAATGCTAATCATCAGTAGCACGGACCCTGCGGGTTTACAGATGCTCAGAGTCTGCATTAACAATTCTAGTACATAAACAAAGCGACTTATGGGTTGCGAGGCTCTGCTCTTCTTATCTGTCAGTTTTGTTTCCTGCACGCAGTGAAGCAGCCGCGATGTAAACTAGTTATGTCATTTAATGTGATGGAGCGGCTTCGTCCTCGGTGTATTTTACACTCAGATGAGGCACGCTTCCACTGGTGTTTCCTGCCCAGTTTCAATAACATAATCCGATTTGATTATACACACTCGTAACTTGTTCCTACAGGGTAGACAATTATCCATTATTTAGGTAATAGTCACACAGACTACTCCAACAACCTTTCAAGAGCAGTTAGGTCACAGAGAACTATCTGAAGTCTACGTGAACCACGTGACCGTCACGCATTATGAACTCTCTCTCCACGTGGCTCTGGTCGCCACACACACCTGATTTAAGAACTAACAGCCTAGTTTACCTGTAACCAGGATCTTTCCCTTACATTACCCGTGTTTTAGGGGTCTGGCCTTAACATCACTTTAACTGCAGTTTATTTGCCATAACCCCAATCTTTTTATTTGATTTTGGGCGAGAAAAACACAACAAGGTTTGAGGTTGCAAACCCAGAAGACACACTGTGCCACTAACAGTTAAAGATGGATTTATGGGTGGATGTTCAAATTGTTGATATTATTGGTTGAAATTGGTTGGTTCAAGCGCACTTAAGAAAACATGACTGGGTTTTGATATTAGAATACATCTTTTGGCACAAACTGTTAAATATGTGCACCATCTGGACTTTAACATGGATTAATTAATTCATTCATTCATTTGGTTTCCTGTACGGACCGATATACATGAAGTAAAATCTGATGCTCGTCTGCTTGTAGCCGTCTTGGTGCCCATGCAAGGGTTCACTATCAGGGCTCGATGTTTCGGCACCTCTGTGCAGCGGCAGAGTATCGGGCGCTCTACATTAGCTCCTCTTCTGCCAGCTGAGAGCTCTGATCTGCAAACACTGATTGGGATCAATAATTCACACCACCACTTTAATATTTGATGTGTGGAGCTGTAATCTGTCGGGGAGAAGTGCCTGTGTTAAGTGTGCAACACACACACAGTGCCTGGTGATTTCCCTCCTATTATTGAACTGTACTCGCAGAACGAGAGAAAATACTTGTGTCAACATCAGGACCAGGAGAGCTGAAGCCTTCGTTACCGTCTTCTCGCTTTCATTCATGTTTCTGAGCCTCCTTTTTGGTTTTTTGTTCGAGAGGAACATTTCCAGGAAAGTTCAAATCAAACTGACAACTTTATTATCCTCTGGACGTGTGTATGAAGACTCAGTGATCCAGATCAGAGGGTTTCTTGAAGTAGTCAGATGAAGCCCACTGGACTCCCTTTGAATTCAAGGTGTAGACAAATGCTATCAGAGTAGAGATTTATGGTTTTATGGAGGTCTTTACAAGGTTACGACATCGTCAGAAAGATTCGGTTTGTGCAAGACCTCGTGGTCAGTTACCGGCTGTTGGTCAAGACAATCTGGCTGAAGCAAACCCGCTTGGTCGTCAGATCTTCTGGATTTGTCGTAGCGATGTTTCCGTGTTCCCAGATGTCAGACATTACAGTTCTTGTGACTTGCTCTGACTCCAAGTTGTGTCATTTAAAGTGCTGCCTTTCAGCTTTATTTAAGGGACCGAAACTAATAAGACAACTTCTGACCAAACTACGACTTTATTTGCAAATTAGCATTTCTTTTTTGTGACATTTCAAAAGTTTGCTTAAAATCCGCCTGACCACTGACTGGAAACACGACTGTTGAGCGGGAGACGCAGCAGTAACCGCTCACTGTGTGACAGCACTTTAAGGCTGCATCCACATTACTAGGAAAGCAATCTGTCCACATGACACTTCCTGTGCAAACAGGAAGCAGATCGTCTGCTCTGCGGCGACTACAAGCGAAGAACAGCGACGATTTCTGTGCTTTGACTGAGTGTTGTTCGTTATTAATGTTGGATCAGCAGCATTTTAAAAGGTTTTAGTTGGTTTTAACCGCCGGAGTCGTGTGGACGTAGTAAAAGTTATGTGTTTTAAAAGCAAAGTGTAGCAGGGTGGATGTAGCCGAACAGCCTGGTGGTGCTGGAGCAGCGTCGCGCTACAAGCTGCCTTTGCTTGTCGTTGTTCCTCTGGTGAAATGAATGTGAACCTTAAGCACACTTAATGAAGTCATTGCTCATACTTATGCACCGCAGTGTAGTTTATAATGTAATCTGCAGCCTCAAGTGCACATTTATCCTTTCAGTCAGCAGTCGATACATTCAGATACTCAGATTGAATCTTCCCGTGACTCACCGGTGGGATGCATCCTTAACGCTAATATAATTTAACAATGTGCTGGTGCATTTTCAGCTCTGCACATGCATGTGGAGTTTACATCGGTCATGTCTGCAGTGTTTCATGCTGAGGGAGGCCACGTACACTCAGTGTACACCTGGCTGCGTGACGCGTGAAGAAGACTACTGTGTTTCTTCACAAGCTTTGCTGAGAACAGGGAGTGTGAGCAAAAACCCATTTACCTTTTACCAGAGAGAAATCCTGCGCCATATTCCACCAGGACCACCTTAATCCCACTTTGTAGTCCACAGTGACTTCACTCCTAAAAGCAGAGGCATGGAAGAAAGTCATTAGGGCGACGACGGCCGCTCCACACGGAGTTGTTATTGTCATCATCGACGTGTCGGGAGAATTAAAGATCTCCTTTATCTTTTTCAATTCAACGCCAGAAGTTGTTCATTTCTTCTCCTTAGCGGCGATGAAGAGTTTGTCTGTTTAATCTTTTTGGGGGTTTTTTTGTGGCTTGACAGGCAGATTTGATCATTTATTTGGATTCATCTGGAATTGTATCCATTCAGGATCGCATTCATATTTGAATTGCGTTCATGTAAAATTCCCTCACAAGCTCTCCGAGGGAAATTCATGAAAAAAACACAGACAATCTGGCAGGTCTTTTTTTAAACTTTCAAAGACGCAACTGGTGCCATATGAAAGAGCTCTGAAACTGTATGCGCTGGTGCAAGTGTGTGTGTGTGTGTGTGCATGCAAGTGTGTGCGTGTGTGTTTAAATGATAGCTGCACTGGAAATGTTTTTCAGTTTCCCTCCAACATCTCTTGCTGAGGGAGATGAGAGGAGCTGACACACAGAATTAAAAATATCTCTCAATAGCACTCCCACACACACACTG
Source organism: Nannoperca obscura (assembly GCA_036024295.1). Taxonomy (NCBI): domain Eukaryota; kingdom Metazoa; phylum Chordata; class Actinopteri; order Centrarchiformes; family Percichthyidae; genus Nannoperca; species Nannoperca obscura. Next base: position 9,333 of record JAVQJL010015023.1, read on the forward strand.
CAACCCAAGAGGCCACACACACACACACACACACGTTTACACACTAGCACGCAGCCTACTGCTCAATACTGTCTTTTTGTGTCTCTCTCATCTTTCTCATTTCCCCTTTTGTGCATTAGGGTGCATATGTAAAATCTGCAGGCTGTTGAGTGCTTTAAAAAGACGTTAAAGCAACAGTAGATGGATTTAATGCTTTAACTTGAATTTCTTCTTTTGCCCTCACGTTTTGAGCATTTTTATTTACATGCTAACACCATGTAAATATTTTAAAAGAAATCCATTTAGCGGCGCAGTGATTATGCAGACAGCGCGGTTCATGAGGTCTCTCAGCAGCTGTATGAATATCAGCGTTTATGCATGAGAGCTGGTTCCTGTGTTCATCTGTTCCTGTCTTTCACAGGAGAAGCACGGAGCTAATTGTGTTTGTATGAATGGCAGCAAACAGGTTTATTCATGAATGCAAACAACACTGCAGCAGCAGCTTCTCAGCCCCGGCGGAGGGCTCCTATTCATGAATGTGCTGGAGATCCCAGTCTGCTAACGTCCCATTTATCTGTCTCTGTGTCTCCCTGCCAACTGGCTCCCATCACACACACACACACACACACACACACCAAGAACAGGAAATCACCTGGCTGTGATTACGGGAGTTGGGGCTCCTGACAAATCAAAGCTGCAGTCTTGGGGTCCCCTGGTTTGGGGAGGCACGAGACTTGGACTGACATTTACAAAAGTCTATGATACATGGACACAGACACACACACACACACACACAGCTGCCACTGCACGTCTGCACACTGTGTTTTTTTCAAGGTTGGTGGGGAAGCTTTGTGCGGTTCGGTCACCTCTGAAGCTTTCATCCGCACCACGCCGTCCTTCATGTCACATCCTCAATTTGGGGAAATGTCAGTGAGCACAATGAGCCGGCAGGGCAGGGCGCTGGTGTCACAGGCGGCACAGGCGGACACAAACACAGCGGCTGCACTCATCATCTAAACCACCTGAAAGCAAGTCAGAGAGAGAGAGGGAGAGAGAGGGAGACAAAAGATGGAGAGAGGGAGCCTGGGTGTCAGATTGGGAAACACCTCAGCAGCATATCAGTCACAACTGCTAGCCTTACTGCCTCTGTTACCATGGCAACGGGGGGACTGTCAGGCATCCTGGAGGGAGGGATGGTCCAAAGAATCTGCAGCTGTCACTTACTTCAGGAGAGAGAAAAATGTGTGCATGTGCGTCTGAGTGTAAGTCTGTATGTGTGTGTGAGAGTGCGTGTGTGTCTCTGTCTGTGTGAGTGTGTGTGCATGTGTCTGTGCGTGTGCGTGTGTGTGCGTGTGTCTGTATCTGTGTGTGCATGTATCTGTGTCTATGTGTGTGTGTGTGTGTGTGTGCATGTATCTGTTTGTGTGTGTGTGTGTGTGTGCGTGTGTGTGTGCATGTGTCTGTGTGTGTGTGTGTGTCTGTGTGTGTGCGTGTGTCTGTGTGTGTGTGCCTGTCTGTGTGTGTGTGTGTGTGTGCTTGTGTCTGTGTGTGTGTGTGTGTGTGTGTGTGTGTGTGTGTGTGTGCGTGTGTGTGCGTGCGTGTGTGTGTGTGTGTGTGTGTGTGTGTGTGTGTGTGTGTGCATGTGTA
>JAVQJL010015027.1:0-11379 GCA_036024295.1 Nannoperca obscura
AAAAATAAAGGTATAATTTTTATTTATTCTTTTATTTATTTCTCTTTATATTCCCACATTTATTGTTTTATTCTTTTACAGATTTATTCTTTATTGTGGCACTCCTATCGCTCCATAGACAAAACTATACTATAACAAACTATACTGTTGCATTGACAGCACTGTTCAAAGCCACCACAAAATGCCTCATGATAATAACACTGACCACACAGCACATTTAGCAATTCTCTCCTGCTTTTAATGCCAAATCAGACCCAGCTGCATCTTAAAATGGAGATTATAAAACAGTAATATCAAAGTGAAACGTCTTCTTTAAATTGGCACAGTTACAGGGCTGCACAATGAGGGAACAAGCATGGTTCTAGCACAGCACCCCATCAACTCTGCTGGTTGTGAAACCTGTGACCTTTAGTTTCATAACCGCTCTCTCATGGCACCAGTACAAGTCTCACCACAGGGAGGCTCCATGGCGGCATTGGGAGCAGGCTGGCGTGATTAATTACATTTAATTAAAAGGTTAAACCATAAAATTAACCCCTCTTAAGGGTATGCTTGAATTATAGCTAATTAAAGACCTTAATGTAAACGGAGACGCAGTAAATCTGGTTTTCAGCCAAACCAACATGGGTCATTGATCCAAGCCTCCTGCTGTTAGAATATCATCTGCAGTGAGTGGATAGTAGAGGGGGAACAGACAGCACCCTGCACTGTCGCCAGCAAACCTCATACTCATTATTTTTCAATTATGCTATTTCTTTTGAAAGGCCCATAACAATGGAGCACTTGATGGAAGAATATTCAATAAGCGTCACGCTGTAAGAAATAATCTCCCACATAGCTTCAGCAGACTGACGGCTGTTCATTTCAGCATTATTGTACTCATGACAAGGCCCGTTACTGTGACTATAGATCATACCAGGATCACAATAACTGGGTAATATACATGAGACATTGAGTCATTGTTGGCAAAAAATAAATGAAGCCATAATTTCTTTTAGTGACCAAATTCTGTGCAGATACTAGACTGCAGTGCTGTGAAAAGCATTTTATCTCTATTCTCCCGATGTTTCACCATGAATAGTAATAATTGACAAAACATTTACAAGACAAAGGAAATCTTTATTATTATGTAATTTAAGTAACAAAGTTATCTGAGATCCACCTCACTCATGTGAAAACGGTGTTGCCCCATTTTCCATCAGCTGACTAACCTAATTAGAGTTTTGATTACATTCAGCTGATTGAACACAGTCAGGCCTGATAGCAGCCAGCCCAACCTCACCCATACTGAACCTTTTCACCACAAAGTTCAACTCAAACCATGTGGAATTGTGAAAGGAATATGTTGTATGTCAGAGGGTTACAAAGTCATTTATAAAGCTTGGTGACTGCACAGAGTCACAGTGATAGCTCTAACATGCATAATGAGAAACGTCACGTAGGCGTTTGGGATTATGGTCTTTGCACAAGTGAGTCAAAAGTGTAACTTTTTCATTAACAGGGTCCAGTAATATTTATTGTAGAACAATTAGGACTTGGGCCTGTATTTAACAATTAAAAAGTGAAGTAAAAATCATTTACTTTTACTCATCAAAACCACTATCTCTTTCTCTCTATTTACTCTTACACTTGGCTGTGGATAGGAGTAGGTCGCTTGATGAATGTGTCTAATGTGTAATTCCTATTTTCTTTATAAATATGGCCCTCGACTGACTCCACATGCGAATGGCTACAAAGATATAATTTTAAAAAACAGCTTCAGACCCAATGCAGAGCCTGAAAACCTGCCATACACAAATCTAGCAACATACCTGGGTTTAATGTGCATAACAGTGTAATTCAGAAAGAATTTCTGGAAGCAGAAACTAAGGAGTAATAAAAATAAAAAACAGACTGAAGCGGGGAGTTCTGCAGCGCAAAGGCTTGAAGTGAGGATATCCCCAAGCTGAGCCACGGCTAAATGGACGGAAATGAACTGAGCGTTCTTTACCCATAATAAAATGTTAAGCATTTAGAGGGAAAACAAAGGTGCTTGCTCTTATAAAATAATAATAGGGAGGATTATGGCACTTTTAAAGGATAGTGGGAACACATAATTATATGTTTTTCAGATGTGATCCTCTGTATTTCAGAGACACTTCAGATGGACATATAGCTTTGTAAGAGAAAATGGAACACTCTTTGTAACACTCGCTCACTGTCTTATGAGACTTTTGACTTAAACTGTAAGTATTTTGAAGTTATTTTACAGAAGTTGTAACGAGACTACAGCCGACGTAAAGTATCAACGATTTATAATCACATGCAGAATGTTTCAAAAGTAAGAGTGCAAACATTGGCAGTCCATTTACAAAGGGCTCATTCGGTTGTAGGGCTGAGCGAGCAAAATAAATGAGGATTGATTTTTGGTGAAGTCAACGTTTCTATGTCCACAGGACAATATAAATGCTCACTGGATGTAAACACTCCCCACAACCATTTCGACCACTTCTGCTATTAATGATTAGAACTCTATCCACCTTGAATAAAATCAACCTGTTTCCTGATTCCTGTGTGTCCAAGGGGCTCCTACATTTTATGCCTCAAATCAAAGGAGGGCAAACATCAGCCACCGTCTTTTCCATCCCAGAATAACTGTAGTAATAGTAGTAGTACTATTAGTGTACTAAACGAGTAGAGAAACATAGAGATGCTTCACTCACTGCGCTCAGTCAAGAAATTGTCCAGCCCAACAAATCCCAGTAAAACTGCAAACTACACTTTGGTTTTTAACAGATTAACACAACAAATGTTATGTGGTATGTTAATGATAGGCAGGTATTTTACATTTTTCAACAGAGCCAGGGTGACCCCCCGCTTCCAGACCAACAGACCAAAGCATTTAGTCAGTTGCTGGGTAGTAATGGAAAATAAGGCTTTTAAGGAGTGATTAGTTCTATCAGCCATAACTAGTAGTTAGTACTGTATAGCAATCTTACTAAGAGTGCTATCAAGTAGTTGTAGCATGAATGTGCTAGCACTGGCAGCTGTTGGAGTAGTAGCAATGGTAACCACAGCAGCAGTAGTAGTAGAATTAGGAAGAGGAGAAGAAATAATGTAGTAGCAATAGTATCTATTGTAATAGTTTCAGTTGTTATAGTAGTAGAAACAGTAGTTGTGTCAGGTGGTAGGAATGCCAGTAGTAGTGATGTATATTTGAAAAGTAATTGTTCTGTTTTGAGCATGTGTTTTCATTGAAGTGGTTGTTGGCCAGAGCAGATACTTGGCTAAAACTATTGGTCTATATAAACGTAATGGCCCCATCTGCTGAGGTTTAGTGTCATAAATGCCTCGCAGGGGCCAAACACATCTACTGGCAGCTCCCTCGGCTCAGTTTTAGCGCTGATATAAAAGCTTTGATTAAATGTTTATGTCCTCAGACAGATGGCGCGTGTGCTTTTAAGCAGGACTCAATCAGCCTGACTCGACCCTGAGATCACATTTGATGTATTGAATGTGCTTCTCGCCAGCATTGGAATTTCATTTGTAAATAAGCTTGTTGATGCGTTTGTAATTTGAATTTTAACCACCTTTCTGCTTTTCCACTGACATCTGAGCAGTGAATCTTTTATCTGTAATAATAATGCACATTGTAATGCTCATATCATCAGTTTCATCTTGTTTGAGTGCTTAGTGTGTACAGCACAGCAGTTTGCCACAGATGAATTGTGTCATCTGATCACATTAGCATGCGCTGCGTCCGTCTGTTGGGCCATTCTGAATTGGACTGAATTATTGGTGGCATCTGTAAATTTGCAAGTCGGTAAACTGAAGCCATTTGTAAATCTGTCGACAATTGGATTGCCATTTTAACGATGTTTTATAATTAATTATAATTTAAAATTTATATTAAAATAAAAGGTCCCCCCCCGCTAAAGCTAATTTTCCCTTAGAAAAAACAGAATGATATCAGTAAACCTTTGGTGAAAAAACCTCTGCATATTACGGTTACAAATTCCTTCAAACGAAAGCACACACACGACAAAACTGCTCAGTCATATATTTTTTAATTGAAGTTTGAACTATGGAAAGAGCAGGGCTAGAGTGAAGGGACAGCTCCATGTTTGTAAAAGACAGCAGACACTACTAAAACTAGCAGTGCAGCAATCATTATTTAACAGTAACATTCTGCATGTGAAAGTATAAGTGACACTATGAAAACAATGACTACACATCCACTGGTCAGAATGGATGATCTGTGCACCCTTTGGTGTGACGTAGCTTTGCTCTCCTGAATGATTCCCGTACGAGCACCAATATTTTGGCGGGGTTGTCTGAGCCAAGTTGGTGGGCTTATGACTAGAGGGCTGTTGATCCCAATCCCTGGACAACCTGAGACAATCTCTACTGAGGCAACAACTCTCTTCTCAGCAAGGTGCCTTAAAGTAAGGCATTCAACCCCCCAACTCCACCACCAGTGGTCCTATTGGGAGTCTCCCAAATGTGTCGGACTGTATGAATGTGGAACGGTGCTATTTTAAAAAAAAGACAGCGTTTAAAGTAAGTCAACTCTCCCTGGATAAACTAAGGATAAAAATAATCTTTACAGTACTGGAGATATCTCTCCAAAATCCACATCTAGTGAACTCTTAAGTATTCAAGTTTTTTGTCCTTTAGTCATCAGTAACAGAGCTAAAGAGTTTTGGTTTAACCATTAAGCACTATGGTTGCAGATACACAGTGAAAACACACAGCACCAGTAACATTTGTCTTCCTGATGAGTTAATGAAGTCCAAGAACTGTTCCTCGAGATACCTGGCTGTAAACATTTAAGGCTTTAGTGATCTTCTCCTCACAGTAATGTCTGAAATGAGCCGAGAGAGGATTGTCTGCTGCTGGCGATGTAAACTGTTGCTCAGCAGCTAATAGGTTTCCTTTTATGTGATCAAACCTGAGGAGGCCAACACTTCAATATGAGACATACATTTGTCAAATACTTAGTGCTAAAAAAAGTTAATGTTCCATTACAGTCCCTGTAATCGACATAAATTAGCTAAAATATAAATAGCAATTGGGCTATAATATACAAGTGAGGGGGAATTAGGTAGCTTGATCGTCTGGGAGGGGAATAAGGCTGAAACACAAAATACAGCAGCAGCCACCTCCCACCACAGGAGGGCACTGTCACATTGGCAATACTGCTTCACGCATTCACTCTGAAATCTAGTGTCCCATAATTGAACCATGAGGCACTGTGTGAACTGTGGACATAACGACCAACAAGGCAAGACTTTCATTTAAAAGTGAGCTTCGCACCATTTGTTTAAAAAAAGCATACACGTCTTCTGAGTTTCACATTTTAGAAAATAATTCATTTTACTCCTCAGCAAACTAAAATGTATATTGTTGCATTTTGAAAGGAAACCCTTCATTTATTTCATCTTTTATCTTCATTAATAAACTAACAGAGCACTAGTGGTTTGAAACCATATTTTCCACTTTCAGGGTCAACACCTGAGTGTTTAGCCACCCGTTCCATCTCCTCGGGTGTCTAACTGGTCGGAGGGTGGCCGACGTCCAGCCTCCTCTGTGCGGAGCCTCTTTTCCGGGCAGCTTGCACATCACTGACTACACCTCCCAGCGTCCCTGGGGTCTGGAAGAAAGCCTTAGAAGCAGACGGCGTGTTTTCCTTTGGAGTCTGTGAAGGTAGAGCGCGATGTAAGATGGGAGAACATTTACACTGCGCCCTGGCTACATTATTCAGGGTCTCTACATGTATTAGCAAGTTAAATGTAAGACTTCTTAATACCTCCGTTTGATAAAATTTAAGGCCGGTTTTGCAATAAAAATAAACATCAAACGTGAAACTATAGGCATCCTCTGCTGAGTAAATGTTATATTAAAATTATAAGTAAGAGAAAATGAACATTTGTCCAAATCTGTTTTTAGTGTGAAAAAGATATTTATCCATGATATTAGTTACTACAATTGTCTTACAGCCTGTATCAAAATAAGTCATTTAGACCCCTGTATTATTTTGGTTCTGTTTAATAGTTTATACCAGGACTCCTCAAAGTCATTCTCAAGGTTGTTCCAGACCTCTGACCTTGAATAAAAAGCACCTTTGAGTAGTAAGTTTGAGAGCCCCTGGTTTATACTGTTTTAAATAAATGCCATCCTGTCTCATTTAGCCTACAGCTGTACTGTTGTGTCAGATGCCAGACAGATGGTGTTTCATTCTGAAGTTAATGAGCGTTCAGAGCAGAGATGTGTGCGAGCAGGGAGCAGGAAGTTCTTACCAGTGGTTCTGGTGTGACGGCGACAGTCTGACGTGGTCCTGAGGGGGAATGTGGAGTGCCTGCTGTTGGACCGCGCCGCCTGCTCTGCTCTGGTGTGGACGGCGATGGAACAGCTGACCTCCCGAGGTCTGATGCCGCCGCCAGGCCGTACGGCGCCGCCCCCACCATGAAGTGGGCAGGTGACATTACGGCAGGCAGGCTGAAGCTTAGTTTGTTGTGGCCATTAGATGCTTGCTGTTGCAGACCGTTGGCCACCATGGGGTAGTGAGGGAGGGCTGCGGAGGGCACCAGGACGTAGGGCAGGGCGAGGGTGGGAACACTGCTGGGAGGAAGTGCTAGACCGGCTGGCGTCTGGCCGGCAGAGAGGAGGAAGTTGAGGCCATTGAGACCTGGAGAAGACAAGTCAAGTACAAGTCACCTGACCTGTACTGAAACAGGTGTCCTAATTAACTCTACATGTACAAATCCAAACACGTCTCTACTTTTAAAGGTTTAATACTTAAAACGTCCAAAACAGGGCAGTATTTTACCCTTCTTAAATATAACAATGACCATCACAATTTCGTATTACCTGGAAATCAATCGATGAACCTCTGTCACATAACCAGATTAAAAGCACTGATGTTTAACTAGTAACGAGATGCATTTTATCTATCATTTTAACTACTGTATTGTTTACAACTTCCAGATAAACTCCAGTCTTTGAGATTTCCATGAGAGCAGGAAGCCACACTCCTGTAATATAGTGTCAGTCATAATAATATGATGACGTGCAACACCGTCATTCTCTTCCTTTAAAGCTCCAAATTAGCTCGGCCCTGTACCTGACCGAGAGCCAGTTTCTGCCAAACAAGACGTCTTTTCTAATAATGAAGAAATGTTTAATGGAGCAGGTGAGTGTTGCGACTCCTTTAAAAGATCAAAACCTGTTTTCTGGAAAAAATATTTGTGTTTGTAACAGTCTTAATAATTGCTAAATATTCTATGTATTGAAGGGAAAAAAACTAAATAAAGATACATATGTGTGGAGGTGTGTAACATACCTGCATTGTTGGGTACATAGAGGTAGTGTGATGGCTGTGCCGGCTCGCTGCTGCTCTCGTCCATCATGTGCTCTCTGGAGGGCCCTGCTGGGCGGCTGGGGGGGGTCCTGGGAGCTCCTGGACGCTGTGCTGCTTCCCTGTGAGGTTCAGCTCTCCTCTGGGAGGAAAAACAAACACTGGGAATAAATAAAGTAATCTGGACATTATGATGATGACGATGATGGACATTTTAAATAGAGAAACCAGACTTTTAATAGCATTGGACTTCTGCTTCCTGAAGTAAAAGTGCGGTGCTTATATTCTTCTTTCTTAAAGACCATGTGATAGTGAAAAATTGAACTTTTGTGTGGCCTGATAAATCGCTAGGGTTTTCCAATTATCTAATATCCTATACATCACTAATATAAGTCTTTAATTACACCAGGAACCTCATCAGCGAGTGCAGTGTTTTACATTTTCAATTTAACGGTCTGCCAAATGAATTACTACGAGCATCTTGTTGTTAAGTAATGCCATGATATTACTGCACTGAACCATAATAATGGTGCTGTTTCTGTGATGAATGATGTTAAACATCAATCACAATCACTTTATTTTTTTCTTTACAAATATTAAACTCATTAAACTCCACAACCTCACCTTGTTACATTCTTTTAACCCAGATGTTCCCTTCTTTTTCACCACTGTCCCTTCTTCTTCCCTCTTTCTCTTCCTCCCCGACTCAGGCTCCAACGCGGGCGACCTCTGACCTTCTGTGGGCGTCTGGTCTGGCTTGTCCGGCGCCCTGTAGAGCATCACCACCGACGGCTGGGACAGGCTGGGCAAATAGGCCAAGCAATGGGGGGAGGAGGGTGTGAAGAGATGCTCTGGGTGGAGGGTATGTGCCAGCAGGGCGGGGTGGGTGGAGGACAGAGGCAGTGGGCTGCAGGTGGGGGTCTGCAGTGCGGCGCCTGGATGGTTACTGCAGGGAAACAAGAAAGTAGCAAGAAATGATTAGTCAAAAACTAAAACAAGAAATACTTGTTGTACTCCCTCATGGAAGGATTGAACAGCTCTGGAAGGCTCATCATGGTGGCGATCAGTTGGTCTCTCTTCCATCTTCACGGTTGCTCGGTAAACTCCCAGCTCAGATATTCCTTTTCAACACACACACTTCTACGCCGTATTATCTCTCTCCCTCCAAAAACACTTAGCAGCCGCAGCCTTGAGGCAGCTGTGGTTTGGCCAACAAGCAGGCCGGTCGGAGAAAAACACCAACTCCTGTGTGCTGTATCCATGGAGCCAACGCAAACACTCATAGGAGAAACTATTCAAGCCCGCAGCGGCAGCTCATGTTACGTGAAGCCTAAAGCTAATCAGCCAAAGCAAACACGAGCGGAAAGTGTGGAAGATGGTGTATGAGACTGAGATTAAATTGTGTTAGCATTAACTCACTCAGTGGTGTTTCCAAACTGCAGCTGACACACTGCGTTGTTGATTGAAGCCTTTTTGGAATAATCCACAGGCTGGTTTGGCCGTCCTGCAGTGTGAGGACAGAAAACAAGTTATCAGACAAGAATACAGAACTGCTCTACTGTAAATAGATCTGTTTGACTTGACTTTAAAAAAACATAATGCAAAATTCAACGTGTCTCTTACCAGTAGGCTCTCGTCGTGGACTGCTGGGCGCAGAGTTGACCTGCCGCTGGACGGCCACACAGGTTGGTGTGATGCTGAAAGAGGCGTGGCGTGCCATCTTGGCTCTTCTGAAGTCCTGGTCTGCCATTGGCTGCGTGACAGCCGCCACGTTCACAGTATTATCTGCAGATGATAGTGAGATGGATTAACACTGTTGAGCATGATAATGTAATGGTGAATGCAGTTATTGGAAATACATCTGCTATTTGGCAGACAGACACAGGGACATAGCTTAATCACTAAGCCCTTGAAGGCTGCATTTAAGGACCGAATGCAACAAGGCCTCAACCTCAACCGCAGCTGTCAAGGTTGCTAGTCGACAGAAGTGGTGCTTCATGATGCTGGTGATGCAAACAGGAAACCCTCTGCAGACCAGACGGTCTCATTTACCAACGCTTGGTTCGGCCCCTGAACTGAGACCCAGCTGCAGTCACCAGAGGTCTTTGCTACAGTTAACAACGCTGGTGTGTAATTCTTACCAGCATTTCCAGAGCGATGGAATTCAACAGGGCCAAGCCACTTGAAGGCCGGCTTCCTGCCTCTCTCCTCACGGACGTGGACCTTCTTTATGAGGCCCAAGCTGGTCAGCACATTCGCGATGTCATACAGTCGCCGCACCTTAGCTGAAGGTAAAGGGGGGTGGCGTTTAGATTTGATAAAACAGAAGAAACTGGATTTGTACTCCAGGACACACTCTTTAGCACTTCCTCTCTTACTTTTGTACTTGCTGTGACTTGACGAGTCCTGACTCTCCTCGATGAGGATCTTGGCTGCTGCGTCCAGAGTAACCGTCTGAGTTTTGGACACCAGGAACAGCATGACAAACTTCTGGCTCATGATGCGCAGAGATTTGTCCTTCCTGTTGCCACCAGCTACAAATAACAGAAACATGGACATTATATAAGACCAGATGGCCTTTATTAACCACCAGTGGACATTGGATCATTGCAGGAGAACTAACATTAATTAACCAGACACCTCTCACACTTATATAAATTCAACAATTCAAAGCTGCCCTTCGAAACCTTTTTATATTGTGTTTCAGTAAAATGAAAGCTTAAACATGAAGATGTGTACATCACATCAGGGGTGCGGCCTTTGTGTTTTGTCAGAAATTAGCATTTTCATACAAGGGTTTTCTAATGGTTGTAGTGTGGCATGTTAGATAACACATCCCATAACACGCCCATAGGAGCTGTATCCTCCATATTATTTCATCTTGTTCAAAAATAATATTCTTTGCTCATAAACCACGAGATTAGTGGTTCAATTTGCAGCTGATACCTTAATAACACTATTTCCACTTGCAGGTGGTTGTTGTTGCGCAGTGCAGCCGTGATGATGACAGCTATTATGTACAAGTATGTCGCCTGAGGTCATCACATTCAACCAGCCGCAACAATAGCAGCAGACATTAACCACTTAATGGACATCAAAGCGTGTCACCGCGCCTTTACCTTTTGTAAACTAGCTCTTTGTCACGAGTGCTATTATCCAGCCACACTGACAAGTCAAAACACACACACCCATTTAATGAAAAGCTGTGTGTGTGTGTGTGTGTGTGTATGAGGAGGTGGGGTCACTATGGAAACCAGGCTTGTATTCGCTCCTGTGGGTTTCGAAGGTGAAGAGAATGATCGTTTAGCCATAGCATTCATTTGGTGGCAGCTGCTCCTGAGAAGAAACCTATACTTACATTTTTACATGTGCTGCGTTAAACTGACAGTCTTACCCTGAAAGTGCAACAATAAAATTCAGCTCCATTATCTCCACCATTAAAGCAGTTCATAGTGGAGACATGCAAATGCAAGAAAATGAAGGGATTTTAAAACACCCTGTCCTAAAGGTTGGATGATCTTCAGTTCTTAACACTGTTTATCTCTCAGTTCATTACCGTTGCCAGCGTCTCCTTCCACCCCATCTTCCTCGCGCCCTGGTCCGTCCTCGCGGGCCCTGGCGGCCTGCTCCATCTGGAGGTGGTAGCCCTGCTGTCGGCCGCTCTGCTGCAGCTCCTCCAGCGTGGCCCCCAGCCGCTGGCGGCCGTACCAGGTGTAGCTGTTCTTGGCAATGCGACCCACAATCATGAGAGACTCCAGCACGTTGACGATGTCGTAGATACGCCGCCGCTCCACTCCTGACAATTACAGCGCCGGAGTAGAAAAATGAGCTGTCTGCTCTTGGAAAATAAATATGTGCTCACATTTAAATTAAAACCCACCAAATGCTCAGTGTGTGTAAAATGACTGAATGTTATGAAACTAAAGAGCTTTGTCCAAATTGCAGCTCAGCGCCCTTCCATTAAGTACAGAGTGATATACTGTTTGTATGAATAAGCCTCCATAGAAACCGGCCCTCAATCCAATAACGTAGTCGTAACATAG
>JAVQJL010015031.1:0-24572 GCA_036024295.1 Nannoperca obscura
AATCTTAATCTGCAAATAACTATTAATTATGCCAAATACATTTAGTTCACTAAAAAGAAGGCTACAATATTTTTCTCCAAAATGTAGGCTAGTGGAACAGAGATACTGAAGTATAAAATTTATATTTAAAAAAGCTTAACAACTTAGGTTGTTAAGCCTAAGTTTATGTTACCACAGAGCAAGAAAAACTATCTACATTGTCCTCTACAGGTGTCTACACAGATGTTGGCCATTTCCAAAAAAACATTTGTTATTCATATTTCTTTTTCATATTTTCTGAGTTAAGGTATTTACAATAAGCACATTGTTTGAAATGTAACCAGAAATACTAATAGTGCTCTATTCAAAAGCTTTTGACAGGCAGTTTAGGTTCAGAATACAGAGGAAAAACAACAGTGTGTATATTTTTATCTCATTTATTTAGTTTCAAATGTCATTTTTTAATCTATGCCAAGAAAAAAAGCTCAGTGGTAATTTTTTTTAATCATTGTTGCAAACTGAAAACTGAAATGCATTATGCGTAAACAAAGGGAGCTCTCAAGGCCTCATAATGGGACTTTGAGTCGTGGGTCAAAGTCATCACTCCTAATGGGTCCCTCTGCCTCTGTACTTAATGAGTAGCGTAACTACAGGTGATGGACATTAATGAACAGTTGACCTCAAATCACAGATAGTTTGTGACAAAGAAACTGGTGGAAACTAAAATAAAAGTGATGCATTCGGCACTTCAGCGGCAGTCACTGATTTAATTTTCATTGTTAGATCAATCAGCTAACTGGAGTTGAAGGACAGGGCAGGAACCTACACTCTCTCTCTCTCTCTCTCTCTCTCTCTCTCTCTCTCTCTCTCTCTCACACACACATACACACCAATGTGGCTGAAAGAATGGCAAATACAGAACCCAATACACTATGCACATCTTATAATGCAGCATATCCTTCAGTGTATTACTTCACACTCGCATAGATGAGGTGTTATGATGCATGTAAATAACGGGTTGTTTGGTGCAACAGATTTTCAGAATGGACAATAACTGATGGTATTTCTTATCTATGGTAGTAAGTAGTAGTACCTGAGTAGGTATATTTCTTTTACACAACAAACAGTTTGCTATGGTAATGCTGCAAGAGCTTTGCCTAGTTTTATTTTTCCCAATTAATAATCTACATTAAAGAATATCTCTCTTTTTGACTTTTTGAGTCTTAATGTCTCTTCCATGAAACTTCCATCAACCAGCTTTCTCAATTGTAAGTTCATTATTACATAATTGTATTTAAGCATCATCAACTATATGACCACTGCATTACATATATTTAGATTTTTGTATATTAACCTATTAATTAAAACCATTCAGCAAATTGTCCCAAACTCATCAAAAAGTATATTATTTTATATAAGTATATTATGTATAAGTATTTGAGTGATCATTAGAGGATACATCAAAAAAGAGCAATGGTGTGAATGGAAACATGGTGTACTCCGAAGGGAGTTATGCTTTTTAACAGGTATTTCTTACAGTTCTCTAATTATTTAAAAACATTCCAGTTTAATCCAAATCTGGATAATTTGCAGAAAGATATGTTTTTCATTAAGAGTGCAAATAAGGATGTGGAAATATTTCCACCATTTTAGGGAGGGAGCTCTAAATGGTATAAAAGAGTATGCGGATTATGAGACTGTATCCCTGCCATCCAGTAGGTCCCAACTATACACAATAAAGAAAATCATACCTACATTAGAGGAATTTCAAGAACTTTTTCTTTTACATTTAAGTTCTATACTTGATTCGATTCACATACACGTATTTGCTATAACTGGCAAATGCGAGCAATGCAGAAATGCGTGGATCAATAATTATGTTTCACAGTGTATTTATAGCCAACGCTCAAGATTGGAAAGACTATCACACCTTGAACTTTTTTCAAAGTACTTTTTTTTTATCATACAGCTGGAATTTGACTACTTGTCAAAATAAAATTACTTGTGTTTTAGATTTCGTGACCCGCTGACTCCTTGATTATCATCTGTAGTTCTTAATAATGTTCCTTCAGGTGTTATCAAGTAAAAATGTACCCCGTGAGAGAACAGAATGGCACCTTCTTGACAAGAAAAGCATGGAAACCCAAGTCATAAACAAAGGTATAGTACCACCATATGCACTCACCTCACTTTGCAAATAACTCAGCCACCAAATTGCTTTCTATGAAACTTTAATGACTGTCTGTGACTGACTGAGCCCTGAATAATAGAGCAAGAGAAGGACCTGCATTTTTGCAGCATAATGAATCCCACTGAAAGAGTGAAGAAATGTATAAAGAGTCAAATAATTAGGACAAAGAGAGACTCAACAGTTTTGAAGCAGGTTTACTCTGACCCTGACTTCTAAATGGGTAACTTTAATTACCCAGTGAAATACACATACAAAGCATCCAAGCAGCAGGTAAATATGTCTGAGGCAGAGGGCTTGTTCCAAAACATCTGGCACTTTATCCCCTGCTTCTTCTACCACTCATAAGAGGAAGAACAAATACTGCATAGACTTCTTTTTGTGTTTTGATATACCAAGGGCTGCACATTGATTTTGCTCTGGTTTTATGTATGAAGTGATTTCCTTAAAATTGATCTTCATCTCATCACAATTCATTGATTACGTCTGTTTCTTCTTCTACAATGTGTTTTTGTTTGCATGATAAGCACCTCATCAGATTCACTTGCTAAAACACCAGCAGCAGCGGTGCTACAACATTCATGAAGTTAATGAGAGAAAGGTGCCTGGAAACACCATTAAAACACAGTTGTATTAAAGGTTAAACCAGTGCTCTTCAGTCTTTTCTCCAGCAACGTTCGACAAAAGATGACACAAAACCTTTATGTGGTAGTCTACCTTTTCAAATATTGCTCTCATGCATAAGACAACACACTCCTGCAAGGAAGCCTGGGAGAATCAGTTGGCAATGCATTATAGAGATGATAATGTGCTTCTGCATTAAAATCCTGTGTCAATCTGTCACAAATGTGTGCACAAGGCAATAGGATTGAGGACCCAAATGCAGACACTGAGGCAGAACAGGTCAGAGAAAACGGACTTTACTAAATCACTGTTCAAATGAACAGGTTTACAGTCAGGCATGAGAAGGCAGTCCAAACAAGCAAACAAATCCAGAGGAGCAAGGCAGGCAGGTCATAAACAGGCTGCAGGCCAAAACACAGGTAGATAACAGGTACAGGTAAAGGTGGCTGGAATGCAAGTGCACAACATGATGAACTAGCACAGGGAAAGGTGCTGGTGAGCCGCTTATATACACTGACAGACTGGTGTGATAAAGAGAGGCAGGTGTGTCAGCAGGTGGGGATGATTTGGGAATGTGAACAGGTGAGAGTCAGGTGACCTGGAAAGTCAGTGTGCATCTGGGGGACAGGTGGAGAATGGCAGGTCTGGAAAGTTTCGCAGAAGTGCTCGGGCCTGGGGGAAGTGAGGAGTGGCTGGAGGCAGGAACAACAGAGCCAGTGAGCAGAATAAAAACAACTGCAACCGTCGTGACACAAACAACCATAATACTTGATCGTTTCCTGCTAAATGAGCAGTTTCCTGTGCCACAAATATAGAGGCCTGGAGGATTGTAAAGTACTCTGTCCGAAGCTGTTAAACCAAGCTCCATGACTCAGAGAATGGATTTAGCTTCTGCACCTGATATATTTGCAACTCTGTAATAAAATAATCTTCGTTTCTTGGCTTATTAGAGCAATTCCTCCTTAATTACAAATTACTTCATTTATTTAAACAATAAAGTGTGATGATTACATTGGTATGGTTATAAAGAGGCTTTTGGTGACTTTTAAAGACCTACAATTATTGTTTAAAAACATAAATTTCTTTACATTTAGCAGGACACCCAGAGATCGTTTGCACCTATACAATGGATGTCTTTTCCTTTTTTTAGTCATTACATAGTTGTTATTGTCACACAGTTATCATTATGGGTGAGTATAATTTCATAAAAGCTCCCTTTTTTAATTTGTCCCTAAAAATGTAATCATATAGAAACCATAACATGTCTTTCTTTTTTATTACAATGTATGTAGGGTTGTACATCTTTCTGTCACACTCTTTCACTTTAGTGTTGATTGTAGTCAAAATGTCGTGTGGTTGATCTTACATTGTTTGTACTTTATGTGCAAATCAAATTTTTATGAAGCACCTGAGTTTCACTGACTTTGAGTCAGGTATTTTTGCATGAGCGGCAGGATGTTCTGAAAACCCCTCCACACACTATCAGTCCTGTAATGGGTTCTTATGCACTCAGTTCCATTCAGTGCACCTTGTCTTGTAGGTGTAAAATATTTAAAAAATCACCACGCCCCTGAAGGCTGAAGGAGAAAAAGGAGGATGAACAAGTGATGGTGGATAGGTAAAGGAAGGCCGGTATTGAGAAAGAGTGGATGTGTAATGGAAGGAAGAAGAAGAAGAAAAAGAAGAAGAAGGGTGGATAAGAAAAAGGAAGAAGACGAGAAGTAGAAAATAAAAATCAACCAAAGATGAAGGTAAAGATGAAGAAGACAGCGATTTTAAAAACATTAGAAAGCTGTTTTCCTGCTCTGTAACAATAGTTTTGAATGTGAAAAGCAATAGTCACTGATTGCATCATATAAATTCACCACCAAGATCACATGTCGTGATGATTCACTGCAATGTGTACCATGAGATATCAAATGGGAAAGGTTGCTGTAGATCACTGTAATACTAGCCACCCATCTCAAGACAAATGCCACTGACTTTCAGCAAACAGATTATCTTCCATCTTAGATATTTCAAATATCATCAAAGGACATTTTCAAAATACAAGCAGGGATGATAATCTGCTGTTTGCAGACAAACAGTGCTTTTAGTTAGGTGACATGGCTGCACCTTTTGGTCTGACAAACAATTGTTGGAAAATAGGGCTCAGTGAGAGGAGTTAAAGGTTGGTGAAAGATAACTGAGCGGAGGAATACATCTATCTATCCATCTGTCAATCCATCTGCCTGTATGTTACATTGATTGACAAGAATCTGCAGATAGAGTATAGTGTGTTGTGCATGTGTACAGCACAGCGGGCCTAAAACAGGTCAGTTGACATATATATATATTTATATATATATATATATATATATATATATATATACACATTAACATAATTTAAGGTGGAATCACATTTTGTCTCTGAATGGGTTTCAAACTGGTTCATTGTGCAACATGTTATCAACTCTCACTTCTCTATATGTCTTCTGTAATTGGCAGTTAGAAGATAGTAATTGTCACCTATCTGGAAATTATTACATTGTCACATTTCTATATTTTCATATACAAGATAAGATACCGCCCATACACTGATCATGGAGCTGATACATGATCACTGACAGTCAGTGCGACCCGTCCTCCCTCACTGTGCACGTTTCACACTGTTCTTCTGCTTAAATGTTGCAAAGCAGCCTCGTTTTACAGCATCATTGTCAAGCAGCACGTTAAGTGCACATTTCTTGAATGGCATGTGATTTCCCAAGGCACGCATGAGGCATCCTTTAAAGAGCAGATTCTGTTTGACATTCATTTGCAAAATGTGCTACTATAAGTCTGGGAGGTATTATTTTAACAGAATGGTTCATTTTCACACCTTTCAGATTCACTCCTGCTGTGGTGTTCATAGAGCATGTTTTCATACAATCCACAGGCATCAGAGGAAATCTTTGTTTGACCAAGAATATTACCACGTCCCCCTAGCCAAATATTGAAAGGAATTCATTAGCTTGTTTCTTTAAGCCACAAGTGATCTGGATACTGATTTCTCTCAAGTCTCTTAACATAACATCATCTACATCTATGTGTAGATCAACGTCAGCAGCTCTTAAAACAGGACATTTCTTTCTGTGTGCACAAGAGGTTGCTGTTACCACACATTACAACTCTTGAATGCAATGCACAGTCAAAGATTTTGTTTTTCACACTGTTGTGTCCAATGTGATAATTTTCTGTTAAAAGCAGACTGAGAAAAGTATGAAAAATTACAACAGAATTACAAGTTTCCCATCTCCTCCTATTTTAAGTGTTTTACTTATTTATTTACAGTTTCCTCCTTCCTGTGCTGTTTGTTGCCTGCACACCCCTTATGGGCCTATTCATTTGAATACCAATAATCTTTCTGTTGCCACCTCTTCAGCAGCATCTCTAGACACCAAGAGGTGTTAACTGTTTATCTACATAAACTCCCCCTGCTGCCTGAGAGTGTGCAAGGATGCTGCGTGACAACATCACACTAATCATTTTAACACACTGTTGATGGGGACCAAAAATCCTGATTACTGTTATTTCCTGTAATTTTTCAATGAATGATTGAAAGTATTAGTGAATGAATGGTGGATTTGGATCATGCTACCCTTGTATTTTGATTAAGAAAATATTATTTCACATGCATTGTCATGCTCCTCATCATCACCATCATGGTCAGCAGTATGTATTATTACATTGTGTATAATAGCATCCTTAGAACCCACATTTCAGCAAGTGTTGTATTCTAAGCACAAAAAAATCTGAAATTTGACAATATAAAATCATTTTTTTAATCTACTGTGAATACACACTTAATTTTATTCCAAATGTTGTCAACTTTATGATATATTTATTTAGCCGATAATACAACATATAATATAGACAATTCATGAAAAAGATTACATTCAATTGAATCATCCAATAACAGCGCAATACATGGTAAATATAGCAGCTATATTATAGGCTTATATGTGTGCTTAAAGACGCCTACGCCTCACAGAGGGGAGGAAGAGAGAGGAAGACAGAGAGAGAGAGAGAGAGAGAGAGAGACAGACAGAAAGAGAGAGATAGCAAAGACATAGAGAAAGAGAGGGGGAGAGAGAGAGCGCGACTGCATGGAGTGGAGGATTGTGCATCCGTCTATTGGCGCTCAAATGGGTTATTGCGCACACAGCAGGCTGAACTACAGCGGCGACTACAACTACGACCCAAGTGTGAAGGCGTCCTTTATCTGAGCGTCGGACAGAGAGATCAGGGGGCTTTGGACCGCTGCAGAAAACTTGCGCGTATTTGATTTTCTTCTCTAATTGAAGACATAAGTAATACTCAGTATGCGGATCGACTCTGAGGCTGCATGAACTGCGATTTTATTCATCTAAGAGCAGTTTAATGTGCTCTTTATCCATTTATGCGAGAGGAATACTCAGTAACGATGGGTAAGGCATCATGTTCTTTACAATTTTGTAACACAGTTTTTCTCTCTGGAGGCTCTTTGTAGTCAAAACGTTGTAGGGAGAGATTTATTAGTTCTTCAACTGATTTTTTTATATCTAAAGAATAATTGGGTCTACTATGTATTTAAGTTACCCCTTATCTCCGCGTTTCTCTGTGTCTGAATATTTATGCATATCCATAAAAGTAGCAAACATCAGACTCTTGTTATCAATTCTTCATGAGGCAGGTCTGGTGTCTCAGACATCAGACCTCAAGCTGCTCCTCACTAACTGATTTCCTATTTGAAGAATGAATTTCACACCTTTACTTATTTAATGGTCTTTGAGCATGCATTTTCTAAAACCAAGTCATCCTTTTGATTGCCTGTGCCCCCACTCTGCCCCCAACAGGTTCTGTGATGTTGGACTGGAGGTTATCATGTCTTCTTCTGCAGGCAGCTGTTTTGCTGCTGCTCAGCACGGGGGAGAGGATGTGCCCTGCGAGTTGTCGCTGCGAAGGAAAGATTGTTCATTGTGAATCTGGCATCTTCCAAGACATCCCAGAAAACATAACCACAGGATGCCAAGGTCTGTCTCTGCGGTATAACAACCTGCTGGTTCTGTTGCCGTACCAGTTCGCTCATCTCAATCAGCTTATCTGGCTTTACTTGGACCACAACTCTATCAAAGCTATAGATGCTGTAGCCTTCCATGGTGTACGCAGGCTCAAGGAACTGATCCTCAGCTCCAACAAAATAACCCATCTGCACAACAAGACATTCAGCGCCATACCAAACCTGCGAAATCTGGACTTATCCTATAATCAGCTGCAGACTCTGCAGCCAGGACATTTTTATGGTCTGCGCAAGCTTCAAAATCTCCACCTTCGATCTAATGGACTGAAGCAGATCCTTGTCCGTACCTTTCTGGAATGCCGCAGCCTGGAGTTTCTGGACTTGGGTTACAATCGCTTGCGGAGCCTCACCCGCACCACGTTCTTAGGGCTGTTCAAGTTGAAAGAGCTTCATTTAGAGCACAATCAATTTTCTAGGATTAATTTCTTCATTTTCCCGCGCCTTACCAACCTCCAGGCTCTTTATTTGCAGTGGAACCGCATACGATCCATAAATCAAGATGTGCCTTGGACCTGGCACAAACTACAGAAATTGGACCTGTCAGGCAATGAAATCCAAATGTTGGACCCAATGGTTTTCCAGTGTATGCCAAACTTACAAATACTTAACCTTGAATCGAACAAGCTCAGCAGTGTGCCTGTGGAAGCTGTGGCAGCTTGGACCTCACTTTTCAGCATCAGCCTGGCAGGTAATGCGTGGGACTGCAGCCCCAGCATCTGCCCTCTCATGGGGTGGCTCAAAAACTTCAGAGACTCCAAAGACATCAGTATGATATGCAGCAATCCCAAGTCTGTGCAGGGCGAAAAAGTGGTGGATGTAGTGAGGAATCACTCGACGTGTGTGGACATGTCAAATGTGTTCTCGACCACTGCTCTTATCTTTCTGACTTCATCTCAAGCTGTGAACATCACAACTCCCCTGTCTCCCTCTGGTGTTACAGACCTGGCTCGTACTGAGTCGCCTGTACAGACATTAACCACTTTGCCTGTCAGTCCTCGTGGGACAGACAGAAAGACAACAGAGTCCACAACCATAAGCTCCACATCCAGTTCAAAGTCTCCACACCCTGAACCCCCTGCATCGTTTATTCCAGAGCAACAGTTTGAACATATGGCTTTCCATAAAATCATTGCAGGCAGCGTAGCCCTGTTCCTGTCAGTGTCATTGATCCTTCTAGTTATTTATGTGTCGTGGAGGCGCTACCCCAACACCATGAGGCAGCTGCAGCAGCACTCAGTCAACCATAAGCGCAGGAAAAAGGCCCGCAAGCAGGAGCAGGACCTTAACTCTCAGCTGCAAGAGTACTATCTGAGCTACCATTCAAACTCAGAGACAATGGACTCTTTGGTGAATGAGACAAGACCGTGCACATGCACCATATCCGGATCCATAGAATGTGAGGTCTGAGCTGCCTACTCCACCTTAAGAGACTAAAACTACAATTGCTAAACAGAGGTAAATGGTTTTCCCATGAGATTAAGTGGTTCAATCTCTAATGTGAGATGATAGATTCTGCTGCACTGAAGGAAATACTTGGGGGCATAGTACAATGTAATTATGTGCACAGAAAAGAAGATGGAACAGAGAGATATATTCGGAGCTAATTATCACCCTGACTGACACGAGAACATAGGCGGGCTCAGCCAGGTTAGCTGTGTACGATCTAATGTAAGGAATGGACCTCAGTAGAAAGCAGCTCTGTAGAGAGGCTGACCTTATTCTTAGTCAACCTATATTGCCATAGAACATATGAACCAACAAAGCCACTTTTTACTTGTTAGTTTTCATTTTTATTATGTAGCTTGTGAAGCATTTGGGATGTATGTGTGCATCTTTGAGTGTTTGTGTGTGTGTGTGTGTGTGTGTGTGTGTGTGGTATGGGGTGAGCAGATAATCTTCTGGTTTATTAGCTTCTGGTTGGACCTTATTCTCACAGATACTATTTGTCTGTTTTGTTTTGCATTTGGCATACTAGTGCAGCAATTAAAAGTAGCACTACCACAAAAATAAAAATGGGAGGACAATCGTAGAGAGAGCGTGTTGTCCTGAGATTTTTTGCATGAATTCATCCTCCTTACTTAAGATGCACCGCTCTCTCTCTTTTTAATTGATCAGTTCTAATTGATGATAAAGTTGCATTTTGGTTGATTGTGGTGCCAAATAAATATAATAAATATTGTTAGCCAAACAAGCTAACGATATTTAAAAGTCATGAGTCTAATCTCAGGACTGATATTTTCCAAGCTGTATAAACTCCAGTGAAGGCCAGTGAAGGCCTTGATGTGTCAAAAGTAATTATGTCGATTTTCATAAAGAATTTTGTATTTATTATTCCTATCATTATGATTATGCATTGTTTGTGTAAAGACATGACCGTATGGGTATTAGGCATTCTATGTGATAATGACTGTGTAATTAAAAGAAACGCTGACAATTGATGAAAAATTGTGTGTGTGCTGAGAATATCAATGACTTGTGCATCACATGGAGAGAAAAAAATCCCGTCTCTAAATCCATGCATGGTGCTTTTGATGTTATACATTTCATTGGATTTGCTTCTCTATGCGAGGGGAGCTGACATATTTTCCATTGTATGTCTTGTTTTCTGGCTCTCTTCTGTTCAATCCTCTTCTGGC
The DNA here is from genome assembly GCA_036024295.1 of Nannoperca obscura. Taxonomy (NCBI): domain Eukaryota; kingdom Metazoa; phylum Chordata; class Actinopteri; order Centrarchiformes; family Percichthyidae; genus Nannoperca; species Nannoperca obscura. The sequence continues at coordinate 10,508 of JAVQJL010015031.1, forward strand.
ACTACAGTATTGACAACAGTATTGATTGTATCTGGGTTACACCCCTCAAACTCAGGGTAGGAGGCCCCATGTCAGTCCCTGGGACATAACTGAGCCGATGTAGAAATGAGCTTTTATTTATTATCTCAGTGTTCTCGTAAACAGGTTTGCTTTTAGTGCAAGTGGAGCCCAAGCAGGCGCTGCTGTTTCTTTGCTTGTCCATGAGACAAAAAGACACATTTCAGTCCCTGAAACCAAAAACAGATTAAGAATCTCTCTTTTATATAACCATGTATTCACTGTCAGTTTGGAGATATTGCTCTATTGCTATGAAAGGAAAGGCAGAACAGAGCCAGGCTACTGAGGGACTGTGGGTGTTAAGGGTCAAGGCAGTTATGCTATTAAGAAGATATCAACCCCCTTGGTCTGTCTTCTTTCCGTCCTTCCATTTCCTTCTGTCTAGTTTTTCTTTCTTTTTTTCTGACTTTCTCATAGTGAGGAGAGAAAATTAACCTGCACCAGGGGACATATGTGCATGTGTTTAACCAGGCAGGATTAGGCAGTTCTGGTGCTAGCATCATGTTTTTTTTTTCCTGTGTGACTGAGCTAAAACCTATAATCTATTGCTTCCCCCACAGCTGCAAGTTGTGTTCTCTGACCTGTTGTGAAGTAAATAGACATTTGGTTCCCTTTTTTTTGTTATGAGCCATTAGCACGTTCACACATCTCATGTGTTGTACGTATAAAGTTTCTGACTGGTCAAAGGTTGTTCAGATAAGGATTTACAATCTCCCATAATTCACTTTCTAAACATGACTCAGGCTTTATTTAGCCTTCAGGCACCCATGGAGGCATGCTGCCAACAGAATATATGTCCATATATTTAGTTTCCAATTCTTGCATAATGCATATGATGAATATCTCTCAAGGGCCAATGGGAAAATCTGTGAGGCCATGCAAAAAATGTAATATGAACAGAACAAATGATTTGTTGGTCTAAATTTGTCATATATTGTAATTAGTGTTTGATTTGTCATATTGTGACTGATGAAAAGCAATTCCCTGTGTTTTGAAATCTTTCAGTGTTTCAGTGTAGCTAAGAAAGGAATGCTGATTGGTGAGCTGTGGTCTGCATCTTGCAGATTATTATTGAGGATATTTGGATGAATAATTGTGGGAGTGCACAGTATTGACTTAGTACAATAATGCACAAATAGAACCATACTCCACCTGCAAAATATGAAGAATGTGCAGCCTATACGCTCCAAGAAATGAAAAATGCCTTTTTGAGTCAATAGAGGTATTTTATACCATAAGGTACACCAAGCAGATGAGCGAGGCTCATCAGAATCATCAAAAACAGAATCAGTGAAATTGTGGCTGGAAACATCCAGAAACGCAGTATGTTTTCTCTGTGCCTCTTGTAAACACTCACAGTGAGTGGTAACTTGCTCAGCCCTCTCCGACAGGCATGACATTTTGATTTACATCTCTCACTTTTCTAAGGTAAGGTGTATGCAACATTCTGTTCACCTTTGCCAAAGATTAAGCAGGTAATTTACAAGGTAAGCTCAATAAACTAAAAACAGCCCTAACGTTTTTCATCACTTCTGCTTTTGGTTTTTATTTTCAATCAAATACATATTTTCTGTTTTTCTGGCGGCCTGATTTCCAAAAGTTAGATGAGAACATCGATACTGTTAAGTTCTATAAATGCTTATAGCTCCTTTCCATGAGCGTATTTCGTTATTGCTCTCCTGACAGCGTTTGTACTTTACCATCCTACCATCCACTGAAAGGGATTTCTTCAAGGATGATCAAGCCAGAGAGATCTTAAATTGGACAAAATGAGCTCACTAGACAGAAGAGTCACTTTATCTTTCTTTTCTTTCTTTTCTTTTCTTTTCTTTCTTCTTTCATAACAACTAGTAGAGTCACATCTACTCTTATATGAACTTAAGGATCCAACATGTAGTACCTTTAAGCTAGCTAGTCAAAATAAGGAGTTCCAGACAGTTAAGTTCAAATTATTAACGTCAGCTGAAAATGGAGTCAGTGAAGTATGAAAGTAGTAGTTGAGTTGTCACAGTTGGAGAGACAAAAAGTAGTTTCTGTCTCCTGTGTTCCAAAACAGGATTTCTTTGGTACCCCACCTTTTGTGTGGTGTATGTCACCTGTAAAATTCATTTGAATACTAATGCTTTACAGCTTTTGTTACATGTCCCAGTAATCCGTCAGGAGTTCATTTTCAAAGTGGTGGTGGTGGTCAGAGAGACCTTTCAGTGTGCCGTAAAAGCAAACCGTTTTTTGAATGACACTATTATTCCAACAGGAGGACGTTAGTCAGACTGTCGTCACAAAGAATTTTTGAAATAAGAAAAAGGAAATTATTTTGTACCATAACATATGTATTCATTCATATTCATCGTTCCAATTCATTACTCACTTGAAACCTAAACATAAACAGGATGCTTAACAAGAAAGCAAGACTTTAGATTGCTCTACATTTTATCTTAAAGCAGTAGGAGGTAGAAACTTCCATCAACCAACAAATATATTCACTGTGGGGTCTTGTCTGGTCAGTACGTCGTGATTTGTACTCATGTAATGATTCTGCTTTTTACAAGGTTTTTCACAATAAAATATTTCTACTATTAGAGTAGAATCCTTTTGGCGATGTGTGACATTATAAGAGCCAGAAGTTGGAAGTATGTACCAAACATCTAGTATAATATAATACATTTTGCGAGTACATTTTTCTATCCATAACAAGTGATCCTGGAGCAGCTTTGTTTTTTTGTTTTTTTTACATCAGGAAATAATTTCCAGCATAAACCCACTTAACAGCTTGACCTTTCTAGCTGCCTTTTACAAAATGTCTGTTACATTTAGAGCCTTAAGTTACATGTTTATATCTTGTAGCCAATTGTATTAAGTTATCTTGTATCTAACACATGCTGTACATGCACACTGTATGATGTAACACTAATATAGTGCTTTCTTTGTAGATGTTACCTCATTGTTTCATTGTTTCTTTGATTTATTTCCCTGGATTCTTTAACAGCTCTGCTTTCCACACCAGGGAAATCAACTGAAAGCCAACAACAATTAAATGTATAAGATTTATAAGCAGCGCACCTAGTCATATTGTTGTTTCCTGAGTAATAAAACATCACTATGGTACCTATGATAAAGACATTGTGGCAGTGTCCGCGGAGGATCCACTTTAGAAGTAAAAAAGGAAAGTCATTCAGTTCTGTGGAAAGAAATTTCCTCTGTTTGGTAACCTGGAACACTAACACACACACACACACACACACACACACACTGACTCAAAGTCTTCTTTCAAAGACAGTCTTTGTGATATGAAAGCTGCCTATGTGACTGGCAGACAAGCTGACCTGACAAAACTAGACTTAAAAAATAACAATAATAAATAAAATATGTGAAATAGGTGCACATCCTGTCCAGATTCTTTCCATTGTCATTGTTGTTATTTTAAATCAAGAGGAGCTGAAATAAAATACAATAAGATTGAGCATTTGGAAGCAGATTAGTTATTAAATGTGACAACACATTTAAATTGTGGTAAAATGGGCAACTCCAACATACTGCATGTAACAGCAGAACCACCAACACTGCCATTATAAACGGCTGTAAAATATTGCTCTTATTATGTTTTTTTCTGCATAGGGACTCTTTTTGACAGCAGTCCCTCAGGCTGTGGCTGTGGGCTTCTCTGCTACTGCATGAATGATGGCAGCATTAGTGCAGCAGAGGCAAACGGTGCTCTGAAACATCCTAAAGATAAAAAGTACCAGACCCATCTTCATTACCACAGAGACGCCACAGTGAATGTTGTTAAAGGGCAGGGGGGAAAAGTTACACAGGAATGAAGGGCGGTGGATTTGGATCACTGAGGTTTGACTGCCTTTAACAAGTTAAACCTCATGGCAGAAGGGATTTCCACTCCAGGGCCCTCTCTGGTTTCTGTGCAGCAGATTCTTCTTCACTTGTTTGTAAAGTGGCGTAAAGTAATCTCTATTGACCTGTATTGGCAACCAAAGAGCTGTGGCAACATCAGCATCAGTCTGGCACAGCGGACACTGTGGCATAAATAATAAAAACACTTTTCAGCAGAGCCTGTTTGCTAATTAGAGCAAAGATCCATCAGCAGAACTGGATGTGTATTACATTTGACAGTAGTGTCATTATAATGCTTTTTTGCCAGTTGACATTTTTTGGCTTGAATCAAATCTCAATCTCCATCCTCACCTTTCAACAATCAACCATCAACAATGTATTGCTTATTTTGCCAATGGCACAGTTAAACTCTCACTTGTTGACAAATCATTTCTGTTGTGCAAATTGTATATGATTGAAGTCCTAGGTGTGGCCACCCAAAGACTCCCAAGCATCATTCATCACAACTCTTGTTGTTGCAGACCTGTCACCTTACAGCTGATTTAAAGTGCCACTTCTGGTTGGTCACTTCTTTCTCAGTAGGAGCAGAGCATGCTTCAAATGTTGATCTTTTTAATAGCTACATATGAAGACGTGTCTTGTTAGTGAGAGCGCCTTTGATGGTTTGATAACACAGATGATCATTCTGCTTTTGTAATTTGTGTTTTAAACCAACAAGCCAGAGTGAGACATACTACTTGAGCTGTATGTCATCTATTGGATACAATTACTTCTCCACAATTAAATGCTATGTTTAATAACACACTAATCAATTGAAGTAATAATTGCTCTGTACTTCCCAGGTCCAATCTATAACTCATGACATTTATGAATAAGGATCTGACAATAAAATACTGTTGGCACTGTGCTTGTCAGAGACAGAAGAAAACGTCTGCAGATCAGAAATACTGAACTAATTCCGTAGGTGATAGTCAGTAGCTTGACTTCAGTGCCATGATTGCTCTTGAAATAATACCAATTAATCACTGTTGGGTATCTATTGAATAATTTTATTTTGATACAATTAGCATGATTTTCCATTTTAATATTTCATGCTATATGTAAATTATTTTTTAAATTATTAAAACACACTGTAATATGCATGCACTGTGTCCTTAATGCAGTCGTCTTTATAATGTTATGATAATTTGTGTAGTCATGTGCAAAGAGTGTTGTCGTACCAAATTGCTTTGCCTGGTTAGAGTAGAAAGACATTTTAACATTTTAAACAGATTTTATTTATTTATCTGCTCTATTCCATGCATGGAAAAATACAAGTAAACTGACATTACTGAGCAACAGTGAGTTAAAACAAAATGTTATGTGTGTGGCCCTAACCTCTGAAGGACAGCAATGGAGTTGATATTACAATAACTTTTCAACATGCTATTGTCTGTACATGTCATCTAGAATGTTCATTTGGATTGCAAAACCAGCATACAAATAAATAAAACATGCTCACGTAATAAATGGATATGTTAGTAGCTGCTCTGATCTGCATATTTACAGCAGTATGAAGTCCATCAGTCGTTTATATATAAACAGTTCAAGGATGAGGCTGGCAATATCCTATTATTATCCTATTATTATTATTTATTGTGAACAAATTCCATTAAAACACCAAAACCATCAGTGTGCTTCTCGCTGCTTTCTGACTTCCTCAGCACCAATCCTATTGGTTCCTAGTGAAGACGTAAATCTTTACAAAAGGGTTACACATTTTTCTTTTTTTTAAAGGCTTTATAATTTACCAAACAGTTGATAACTGTAGTTTTTATCAAACATTACTTCAACCAGATAAAATTTCTTACATTTCTTAGGGACTATATTCAGCCACATATTTGGTGCTCACGGTTATCAGAATGAAATAAAATATAAGACCTATCCTTAAAACCTTGCCTTAATAGGCAAAGTATTTTACCTAAATAAAGCATGCTTGTCACCCCTCAATACATTTATGCAATTTTATTTTAATTATTTGTAAAATAATATAAATATGGCAAGGGCGGCATGTTAATTATTTACAAATTAAAAAATCATGCAAGACACCATGGTTGTAGTCAGTGTACAATGTGCAACCTCTCACCAAGGTACATGTTTAATGCATCATAACAATGTATCACATCTGTATAAATAAAATTTCAACTGAAGAATCAAAGATTTATCAGTAAGATACAGTCTGTGTAACACTGCTGATTCAAACAATGGAACATCTCTTGAAGTCTATAACCTTATCAAATCCTCTCTGCTAATTTGCGTTGTCATTAAAACACTCATTAAACATCTTGAAAAGAACTGACTGCTGGAGCATACAGTACCTTATCACACATACACACTACAGTATTTCAAATGCAACATAACAAATGTGACCACATGTTCTTCTCAAAGCCTGGTCTATTCATCTTGTCTCATTGCCAAATCCAAAGCTTTTATTTTTCATCTGATGTGTCTGGCTCTGATGTGGATGAGAATCTACAACCTTATGTAAATGACAATAAATATATGTAGCAGTAAATCTCTACGAATAGCAAACTGCCTAAATTATGCCAATAATATACAGTATATCTTTTCCAAATAACAACTAGGTGTAAATGTATAAATCCATGCACTATTATGAAAAAGACAGTTGTTTTGCTTTTTGCTGGCTCTCATGAGGAGTTCTTTGTGACAGTATTTTATTTTTAGACATGATTATTTATTTGTTAATGGTATGAGGACTTTGAGAACACCCTCGCAAACAAAAACTGTGTTATGTTGCTATTCTCAAAACCTGCAATAATTTTTTCTAACTATTCATTCAAATGATGGAGAAAGAGTGCACAGATTGGATGGTCCTGCCCACCTAATCCTTTATTGAACAGTGTCTTACTCGGCATCTGTGTGGAGTACAGCAAGGGCTTCTCTGGTTGGAGTCCACAGTTCAGCAAAATCACAAATGAAAAGCACAGTATTTCTATACGATTTCTTTCTCTTTATCCCACCAGACTTGTGTCAAAACTCTTTTTCTTTCTAGTTCAAATGGGCAGCTCAATTCAGAGCGGACAATCCGTCCACACCACCCATTCATCTGGATAGATGAATTGTGTGTGTGTGTGTCTGTGTGTGTGAGAGAGAGAGAGTGAAGTTTAAGACCTTCAAAGTATTATGTGAGGTCATTCTGTGATGTCTTCTGGCCCGTCCTTGCTTCTGAACAGGCTAGTTTATGGTTTGCAGGATTAGACTGGGCTTAATAATAAGTTAAAGTTATAATCAATACTTTTATATTAACAATGGATCAAATAACTATGTAATGTGAAAGGTCACTCATAATGACAAACCCACAGAGAATTATCACCCAACTCAGCTTTACAGCAGCTTTACGGAGCATTTTACAGTCTTTTAGCTCATTGTTTTGATTTTATGGCCCACAGTTTTGGTTCAGTCTCACTGCACTTGTCAACCTATATACACTACCTGCCTAGCCCCAAACAGACAGACAAAGTTATAGGAACTAGCTGGTGAGCATAGTGGAGCATTTAGCCTCTCAAGAGCCAGATATTGGGAGTTGGTGGGGACCAAAACAGAACATCAAAAGAGTGAATATTGGACTTAAATTCTCACCAGGTTGACTCAATCATGACTACAAATGAGTGCTGATGTTGTTCCGTGTCTGTTGGGTGTGTAAATAACAGTTTGCTAACAAGTTAGCCATATTAACTTTATTGAATTAATGCGTTTCAGCAACGAGGATGTGTTCCAACTGTTGTTTGTTTTTTAACTTCCTGCACCACCGGGTCCTGTTGACATCTGCTGCTTGCAACTGCATTTTAGCAAATATCTGACCAGTTTTATAATATAAAGTAAAGCGAGAAGGCCTGACAGAGCTGGAAAAAGATGAGAGACTTTCTTCAACATGTAAAATAAATGAATACACATTAGCAATTAAAATAAGTATGCTACATGAGACCAAATATGATTTTTAATCATAATGTTCTCTCATATGAGCAAGTCAGCATGAAGGTACTGAAAACACAACGGTTTTGTGTAAATTAAACAGTAATTTATTGATGGTCCCTAAATCAGTCCTCCCAAATTGTGTTACAGCCTGAGCGATTGTGTAATTGCTGTGTAAGAGTGCCTTGTGTTGTGTCTTGCAGTGTCATGTTTCTATTACTGCCCAGCATTGACCGTAACTGTGTGACTACAACAAAGACAAATAGCATCAAAACAATGCAAATTCTACTACACAAACTATTGTTAGTGTTTTGATGAAAATTGACGTTACTCTATGAATCATTATGTTGCTTTCAAGCATGGCCAAGCATGTATGCAAATCCATTTAACTGGACTTCAGTTCTGTAGAAATAATTTCCTTTCCAAATGAATGTTTTTTTTATTGACTGAGACAATAAACAACCAGTCTTTGTCCATAACCAGGCTGTTATTCCAAGAATATTTCTCTTAATTTTTTTTCTTTTGAAGAGAGAAGTCAGCATTAAATTACATCATTATATCATAATCCCCCAATGTGTGTGGGAAATAAAAGCCATCATAGAAGCAGAGAGGGGGAGAGAGATCTGAAGTTCTTTTTCAGAGAATACAGTTTTTATCCCACTCCTGCAAGCAAGGCTTAGGGGTCCGTAGCCTACTCTCCATGGACTCTCTCTGTGTGCCAGACTTCACTGGGTTTAGCACAAGAACCACAACTTATTGGATTATGGGGTCCACCATCTATGCTCATATTGCTGGAGGCTGTGTGTGTTTGTGTGTGTGTGTGTGTGTGTGTGCGGGGGTATATGTGGGTGGGCCCTTGTGAACCGAGGGAGGGATGGAGAAGTAAATACACGATAAATTCCCATCTACTTTCCTACTTTATATGCAGAATTTCTCATAGAGCTCTGTCTTTTCATGTTCAGAGGTTAGAAGTTTAAGCAGGCCCGAGGAGCTGCCTACTGTAAATGAAGCAGGACCGTCAAGGCGTTTCTTGTTTCACTTGGTTTAAACTGCACCTGTCTAATTTCAGTCCTCAGGAGGTGTTTTTTCTGCATGGACAGGATAAGGTTTTTGGCACAAATTCTTAGTTAGATGGACTCTGTGCTGATGATATAATGCTCCATAATCGTCCACATGAGAACAGAGATTCACAATGGAAGTGATTTACTGGAACAAAAACGCTCTATTTGTGTCCTTGGTGCCTATTCCATGTGGTAATTCTGCTCACAGAGTTTAGCCTGGGTAGTGTGGAATGTCTCTTTTTCTCTTTTGCCCCCCATCTACTTGTATCTCTTCTTTCAATGCTGTAGATATAAAAATCAAATCATAATAATACTGTCTCTAATTGCACTGTTTCAGTATAGTCAATACTAGAGAATGAAAGCATAGTAGGCAGCCTGCTGTGTCCAGCATCATTCAAGCATGCCTTGATGGTAGATGTACCCTTTCCTTAGTGGGTTACTTACTTTATTATTTATTTTGCAGCATGGCACATGGAAAGCATGCAAGGCATAAGCAGCTGAAAATGTGCTGTGCTTGGTGAGAGGAAGCAATCTAACCGGTTTCACAGTATAACAAAAACATAGAATTGGCAACGCTTATAACGATGCTACCTCTGTACTCATTATTGTATGGTGTAGCTAACACCACCCAGGCTGCAGAGTATATGTTTATGATGGGCAGGACATCTGTGAATTACGACTGATTGTTGTAAAGGAAACAGAAAAATCAATTTCACTGTCAGAGTGGACATTTCATTGCAGAGATTCAGGGGGTCATGAATATAGCGTGCGGCCCAGAGTGGGCTGGCTGTATTCCACTCACGTAGCTCTTTGAGGGGCTGAGTGACTGCCTACCTCTGCCAGAAGCGCCATCCTTGTCCCAGTGGCGTTCCACCTTAAAAAGAGGAATATAGTATGTGCCCAACTGGCTCCCTGACACTGACACACCGTGACTCACGCTGCCGTGCTATTTCAGTATGGCTGCTGGCAAACCCAGCCTTTCTGTAGCTTCTTCCCTCCCTGCTTCGGTCATTTGTTTGTCTCCCCTGCTAGGCTGTTTACTTGTAATTTGGACATCTGTCAAGGTGGTTTGTTTGCTACCCTGTGGTGTGATTAGGCTACCATTGCCAAATCTGGCAGATAGATGGGGTTATAGCAAGGCTTTAAAGTCATGACTGGAGTTTGGTTACTTCTTATCTATCAAGTTTAGTAGGATAATTAAGAAATCAAGTGTGTTTACACTTTCTCTCCTGCAGTCTTAATGGTGGTCTTGTGTCCCAGTATTGTTTGTTTGGTCCCGCCTTGTCCTGTCACACAGTCTGTTCAGGGCAGTTCTCCGGTGCCAGAACCTCCTCCTACACCAGGCGGGGAGGGAGTGGGGCAATTAACCACCTGCTGGAAAAGCAGCCATACTGCATAGCCTTACACACACCCTGATATTTGGAGGATCACTCATGAACCCATTTGTAGAGCTGTGGTCTCACTCACTCGCGCTGCATGAAGCTCAGGTGTACAGCTCGCAAACACAGAGCCTGCAATAAAAGAGGAGAAGGAGTGGTGGTGCTGATTTCATATTTGCTTTCTGATCATGTTTCACCCTGAGCGTTACTAATTTGTTCATCTCTTTAATGAACATTATTGGCAGGATTGCATTAACCCAGCACTTAAGTTTCCTAATGGCTAGCGTCATGCTCCGTGCTCACATCACATATTGTACACTCTCACACAATCAATAGTGAATAATCTCACCGCCCCATCCGACATCATTGAAAGTGTCTTTCTTTGAATTTTTGGATCATCAGCCACAGTGAGATTTAGTACGTTAACTCAGAGGATAGAGACCACAATACAACTCATCTGGAGCTGTGTACCTTCAAACCAAAGCTTTGCATTTTTGGGAAATTGTTCATAGCTGACAAGACGTAACACTGTAGGCTGGTTCAAATAGTTGATTACTGTGATGAGCTTAATCATCTAATAAAATGCTTTATTTACAGTCTCGACACTACAGAAGTTGCTCTGTCACTGTCTTGGCACTAAGGTACCAATCACCATACTTCTCACTGAGCACCGTCTGTCTGTGAGCAACAACAACAATGAGTGTGATTTCAAGGGTGTGTCAGAAGGGTGTGTTGGGAAAGGATTTGGGGAAATGTAGTACCAACGAGCGCTCAGTGGGGAAATTTTCAATCACCTGAATTTGGAAAAAAATATTGTCTGTTTCTTAAAGAAATGGACTACATCAAAGCTGCTTTACAGCATACCAAAACCCTTGTTATATCAGAAATCACACAGGAAGTTTTGACATACATTATTATGGGATGACATATCATAGATAGACATAGACAGGTATGTTAACCACCATAATAAGCAGCACAGCAACATAGTTGCACTTGTCAACATTGGCAGGTAATCATTCATCTCTATCATCAACAATTGTACGTAGGTCTGAGATTAGAAAACAAATACTGACACTACGACTGACAAAACTCTTTTTCTGAATAATGAATCCTATTTATTTCATTATTATGTTAAACAAATTAACACATTTCCAACCTACAAAAATGAGTTTCTAAGAATAAAACCTATTTCAAGGAGGTGTAAAATGTTTTTGCAATTCTAGGAGTGGCCAACAGATGTACTATGGACAGAGAGGGTGTGGCCATAGTTACTGCTGCTGAGTTTCACCTGAGAACAAAATAAGCTTCACCAGTACTGAAGCACTGCCAGGTCTCAAAGGACATACTTTTACTTTGGATTATTGCTTCACTTTAAGGTATGTCAGAGCTATTGTATTTTTCTCCATTTCTCCAATTCTGCTTATTTTACATTGATATTAACATTCATTCTCAACGACTTGCTCTAAAACGAGGGGGGGCGGGGCACTAAGAGCACTAATTCTTATCCTTCAAAGTGCATGTTTTAGATAAACACCTGTGTTAGAGAGGTGGATGACAACCATACAGTAAAGATTGTTTCACTTCCTTGAAATTAAATTAGAGACAAAATACAAGTATTGTAAGTAAGTATGATAGTAGACAGTCACTGAATTACATTCTCTGAAGAATTTCTTCCCTTCGTGTTGTACTTCCTCTCAGGGTTATAATGGAGCCTGTATTCACAAGCCTGAGGCTAAAGGTGGCTGTGTTGTTTCTGGTAATAATTCGGCTGAGGACAGGTGAGTCAGATTTTTTTAACTCAGTGTTTCAGTTTCGGATATGTACAGAGAGAGCAAATAAAACATTTGACATGTCTTTAAATGCCCTATTTTGCTCACTGACTGCTTTTTGTACAAGAAAGCTTAAATATTCTGATCATAGAGAGTAGAGTGTATATGATCATTAACAGAACAGGGTTTTTTTCTGGGTTATACCAGCCTGATCTGTAATTCAGAAAATACACTGGCCTGTCTGACAAGCTCATAGCTGATGATCCGACAGCAATACCCTGGATGAATTGCATTGCACACAATCAATGAACCATGTACATATGTAATGTGGGTGGCTAACAGGTACCCTGCATAACATTCATAGCTCTTTTCATACATACTCCTGTTGCTAAGGGTCAAACTGGTGCATGCATTTTTAAAGTATGACTCTGAGAGACTTTAACGGCCTCTGTGGAGAAACTGGTTTTGGGTCTACATCCAAGCTGTCTATATTATAGACGAACAACATAAAAGCAGAAGTAAAATCAAATCAAATGCATCAGAGTGAAAGTAAACAGTGTACATGTAGAATGCATGCAAAGCCGTAATCATGTCACACATAAACCTCCGAGCCTATTGTCTGGGCCAATGAGCAGGTGCACAGGATGTCAAGCTTAGTGACTGCACTCACTAGCAAGTTAGCTTAGCTGCACATGTCGTCCTTAGATCACAGCATTTCGCCCAAGAGGGCTTTTCCTGTGTAAGCATTTGACTGACTAATTTGAGCTTTTTTCAAACCCCCTTCATCACATCTGCCGTTTCCACGCTTTCATAAATACCTCAGACATACTTTGTTTTGTTGCAGTGGCAGTGAAGTGCTTTCCGAGTGTTATAGTGGATTAATGATGAGTGGTGTCAACCGAGAGGCTGATTTGATTCATCAACATCCATTAAGATATTTAGTGATGGTTAAACATCTAAATGTGGAAGTGGTGAAAAGACGTTTGCTCTAGATGTCTGAGAAGTTAGATGACAACATTACCAAGATAAATAATTTGGATCTGTTGAAATGCATTGCCACATGATAATAATCAGCATTGAGTTTTTTCTATAAACGTCAAGCTTTCAGCAATAATTAAAATCCATGGCCATAAACAGTGAGTCAGCAGGATGTGTGTTAGCTCAGAAACGGCTTTTAACTGCCACTTGTCAGGAACATTTTTCATGTTTGCTCATCTATTCAGTTTTCATCATCATTTACTAATATATTTCTGACAACTAATGAGCCTCGAGAGTTATTAAATTAATATGTTACTCATTTTTGCAAAATACTATTTTTATTTTTATTCCAGCTCCAAACTCTAAAATCCTTGGTTTGACTTAAGAGGCCAATTAGTCTCAGATCAGCACCTACTCCACTCTCAGAACTGTTTATGAGCACAGGCCCAGAGCTTGAATGCCATTAAGTGGGAAAATATTAATGCGTTTGAGGGAGAACTCTGTCTTCCTTATGTTTATCTTTTGGCCTGGGTTGATGCTTATGAAAACTGGAGGGGGTGGGGGTGGGGGGGGGTGTATATCATGAATTAAACAAATCTGACTAGAATTTTTCCTGACCCATCAGATGTGACAGAGGCAATGCAAGTGACATCCTCGGGGCCACAGACTATTCAAATTGCCCAGTGGGAGACAGTCACCCTGGGATGTACCTACACCTCCGCCCCCGAAGACACAGGAGACCTGGACATTGAGTGGTCCATTGTCAGCCCAGACATGACGCAGAAAGACCAACTGGTAGGTGTATGTTAGAAGACAGAGAGAAACGTGTCTGGAAGGTTGGACAAATGACTTAAGCAGTCATTAAACACACAAGAATGAGTGTTATCTGTTGGTGCTGACGTGCTGAGGTGAACGTATTGTGTCATTTCCGGTTATTGGCGTTTCTGTGTTACTGGTAGCAAACTTCGCTGCTCTAGCTAAATCCAGTCTATTCTGATATTTT
>JAVQJL010015036.1:0-22038 GCA_036024295.1 Nannoperca obscura
CTATCTATCTATCTATCTATCTATCTATCTATCTATCTATCTATCTATCTATCCGTCTTTGCAGTTGAAAGTAGGTTATGGGAAAAAACCCAGGCTTCTCTGCTGCTGCCTGCTGATTAATGACAGTGAGCTCAGTATCCAGATTGACTCACGTTAATGTGAAACGTCATTGACACATTGTTAAATACACAAGTGTGTGAGCGCACACTGCACACACAAAATCATTCCCAATGTGAACTCAGCCTGGCACATATCGCAATGGACATTTAGACCCACACATGTGTCTGAAAACCTCGGGAAGTGATGATTATTTCGATTACTAGAACCCACACATTCACAATTTACAGTTAAACCAACCTCTGCAGCGCACACACACACACACACACAGACACACACAGCGGCTCACACTAGAACACCAGATACGGCAGCAGAACGGCTGAAGGTTGCCTGACTGATGCAAATCTCTAAGATAGATGAAAGATTTCTTCCTGTCAGTCACGTGCTCACGTCAGTGTTACGCGAGCCAAGTGAGTGAAGCAATGAGAGGAAAAGCATGAGCTAATCACAGCGCGTTGGGCTGGGGCCACACTAGCTCCGGTGTCTCAGCCTCACTGCCACAAACCCTCCAGACCCCTAAGACAGACGGATAGACCCGAGAAAAGGGGAGCATTAGGAACAGATGGATAATATTGGCTGCGTGTGTTGTGTTCCAATATTATGGAAGAAGAGAACGGGAAATTATATGTGTGGTTGACTTTTTAAAGAATAAGGCTGGTGTATTCAGTATTTTTGTTATTGTAAACAAATCCCAGGAAAATACCCAAACCCACCGTTTGTTAGTGCATCTCTAAACACCTTCTGGTGCCTCTGGTGTCTGTGGCACTCAGCTCAAAGCCCATTTATTCGGACGATGTAAATCTTTAACAAGACTATTCTACAGCCGCGCTAACGGCTCTGTGAGGCTGCACTGACTTATCTAAATAATCACAATTCATCCAATAGTTTTTTGGCGAGATTTCAGTTTGGACCAAAGCGGTGGACCATTGATCGACCGGCCACCATAGAGCCACGCCGTTGGCATGACTAAAATCACAAACATATATTTGAGGCTCAGTAATTTTCTAAACCAGCTGGGCACTGTAGCTTTTAGCAACCATTACTCAAACAGGACATAAAATAGTGTGCCTCAGGTTGGGGACTATATTGAGCTGTGGATTGATACACATTTGGTGCTGAAGTGAGTATTTACAGCACCAGTACAAAACACATGTGGGATTGACTCAAGATATACTACAGTGTATGTGTTCATTGTAATCAAAGAAAGTGTCACCCAGCGCAACAGCGTGGCTCATTGATGTGTCTTTGGACAACAGTGGAGCTCTTTGGCACTGAAGAATGAGCTAATTCAGGCTTTGGCTACACAGTCAATACTTATGATCAATTAATTGTTGGTTTAGTTAAAAAAAAAAGGGATCTGATGACAATAGGAAAAATACAAAATATAACCAGCCTTGTATTCTAAGTCAATAAGTGAATAGTTGTTACTGCTGGTCAAATAAAAGATGCACTGCGGCATAATTTAAAAAGGAAAACAAAGCTGGTGCAGTCTGACGGTGATGCAACATCTGAGGCATTCAGTGGCTGGAATAATATTTAATCATTCCAAAGACAACCGAAGGCAAATATTTATTCACTCGGCATTGGGGTTGGTAGTACGATCCCTCCAAGTGGGAAAGGTCAACCGTCTGGAGACTAATTCATCACACAGACATGTACGCACAAGCATGAACATTTACTAACTCTCTTTCTCACTTACACGAAACTGCTCTTTCTCACCATCAAGGCTCAAACCTTTTTTCCCGCCATTGGTTTTCTCATCTCTGGAACTCAGTTAAATGATGACCTTTGACCCACTCTGAGATGTTTTCTTCTTTTTTTTTGTGACCCACTCACTAAAACCAATAAGAGTTTAACAGGATGACCCATCTTACAAAGCGGTTTACTGAAGTTACTGACCCAGCAGCAGAATGGGAACCAGTGTATTCCCCGACTTAATGAAATCTGGGTCTTTCAAGCTGCCCTGCTCCTCCTCCGCTTGAACTAAACAAACTAATAAACAAAATCTAGCTGCCCAGTATGAGAGCTGACAGGGTTAATGTGCGGTGCTGGGTGAGGTGGATGATGCTCTGCCGGGCTTTGTTGCATAACTTCCAGCGGGACCTTGGAAGCAGCGAGCCAAAGTGGGTTTGAAGCGTGTGTGAATCAGGTCTGTTAAAATACTCCATGCATCCTGGGCCCTCAACCTTTCATCTAGCGCCATCATCCATTTAAACAGAACGAGACACTTTGGAATTTTTGGAGGCTACCTTTAATCTCCCCCTAACTCATTTCTGTGTGTCTTGCAGTCACCCACAGGTTAGGCCCTATATTTCAGGGTTTGAGACATGACCCTCACACATATGTCCTGGGATTGTGTGAAACTTAACCACAACTGAAATTTATTACACACACAAACAAGATCTACTGCATATGTGAGAACTGTTGTATAAAGCCCTCTGTGGGAGCTGGGAGTCTGATGAATTGCCTCAAATTATGTCACTTCAGCAACGTCAGCTGGGGTTAAAAAGATTCTCAGTGTGTGGAATTAGAAAGACGGCAGCTTACTAGACCTCTGTAGCCCGCTCCTCATGTCTGCTTGAGGCTATACGCTGCATTAACTCCATCATACCAGAATCTCTGTCGAGTTGCATCGTGGGTAATATAGGAGCCAGAACTTGACAAGGAAGAAAGATGAGTGGAATAAAAAAAAAAGAAGATATATCATCGATTTTGATCGTGAGTCCAACAATGTTACAGGAATGTAAGGCTAAACTGAAGAAGTGCTTATTTTAACATTTGTGACTGTATTTGTCGAAAATACTGACAAAACAAAAACCTGCTTGGTGCCAAGTAAAGGGCTGAAGAAGTTTATTGGATGCATAGTGAGAATTAAAAACATCACGGAGTCAACAAACACAACCCACCTCTTCACTTTCCGTAAAGGACTCCATCGCACCCTAACTCGCGAGGGTGCAGGCATATAGCCAACGGGCTCCTAAAGGGGCCTCAAGCGAGAGGACTTCAGCTTCAGTCCCTTCACTCCATTTTAAGAGCTGGCTCCTGGTTATGTGCATGTGTTTGCAATTTTGGGGCTAATACCCCACCCTCCTCTGCCCTGTGGGTCTACGCAGAAGCCCCCTTCCCCGAACACCTCACCTAGCCTGCCCACTTGTAAAGCTGCCCGTTCTGGCACTGCATAAGAACCTTGTTCCCATATAAGAGATGACTGTGGTAGTAAACAATTGTGTTTATGGAAAACTCTGTCCTGAAGCAGCAGAGTGCATTCAGTGGGACTACAGACTTGCAACTGGCATTAATTGTTACTGACCACTATAATCTAGCAGAGAAACGTTTTCGAATGAAATGACCAAAGGCAGAGTTAAAGGTTCAGTACACAACAGGATTCTGGGAGATCGGAAGGTAATTGCTGTAACTCAGGAAGGGAAAAACAAGAGAGGAAATGTTTAATTTTCAAGATTTTATTAAAATACGGTGTGGAGTTTACCATCGGAAGTTACCGTCACAAACATGATTGTTTCTAATAAAAAAGTAAACAAAACAAAAATAAGCTTAAGAGCCTAGTTACAGGAGAGATTTTTTTTGTTGGGTTTTGTTGGTTTTTGCAGTCTGGTGAAAGAAAAAAAAAAATCAATTCACAATGAGAGTAAGTGGGGGGGAAAACAAAACACGTTCACATGTTGTAAAAATACATTTCCCAATTTTAACATTACACGCAGTCACTTTCAAACATTCATTCATTCATTCATTCCTTGTTAGATGGTTAGATGTCAGTGCCAAAAGAAAGCAAAACAGGAAAGAAAAAAAAATTGTTCAGACCTGTGCACAAAAGGGGGGAACGAGGGGAGAGCGGTTACTAAAAACGCAGGAGGCTGTTCTACATTCTGAGGGCGGAAAACTTGTGACGAAGGACACGAGACAGAGGGCGACTGCTGGAGGATATGTGTGCATTTGAACCCTGAGAGAGAAAAAGTGACAGATCCTTAATTTTCTGCTTTTTTTTTTTGACAGACCACACCAGCGTCCGCTATGCACCCCCCACCCCTCCCAGCCCCGCCGCGGCTCTGGCAGCACTGTGAAAGACGCTGTCAGAGCCCCCGAGTGGTGCTGGTGACGGCGGGCAGGGGAGAGGGGGTGCATTCTCACACCCGAGAGTGAAATATCAGCTGTGGCTTTGTGAGCATACAAACTGTGCTTATCTGTTAGCCTACGCACACGCACACTTGCCAGGCTGAATTGAACTATTGAAAACGAGAAGACAAAAAGAATGACATCTCATGAATGCACAGTAAGAATTCACACTGGAGGTTTTGGGTTTAAAGTGAAGACCAACTGTCTAGACGAACCTTTGAGCAATTCATCGCTGAAAAAGAAAAATGCAAGGCGCTGCAGATTTCGGCCCATCGGGGTGTGAGGAGCTTTCTGCGGCGCTGCCTCGATTGTGGCCCTCGTTCTTTTTGACTGGGTGTGTCTCCTGACTTCACCTGCTGTGGTCTACTGTATTAAGGCAGTGAGTGGTTCCATGGCGACTTTCTATAACAGCTACTTTTACAGGGAGAGAAGTAAGGCCCAGAGGATATCAGCTTGAAAGGACAGTTGGGATAAGAGTAACAATTAAAATAAAATTTAAAAAAAATCACCAGGAGAGGGGATCATTTGTTTTCTCTGAAATGTTTCAGTACAACATGTAGAACACAGACAGCATATAAAAATGAAATCCTACAATAAAACAGAATGGTTTTCATAACAGTGCACTGCTGAACTGAAAAAAATATATATATAATTATCATCAACAGCAAAATTTAAGATTACTATTATGCTCATAATCAGAACTATGGGGGTTATTTTTAAAAATATATACTCATCACATGACAGAGGAGCCTAGCATCTCAGGACACAGACATGCCCCATGTCTCTCATAGACTCTGAGGGGGGAAACTGTACATCACTGGAAACTGACCACGTCGAAAATGGCAACCCGGGTTGAAAAACACTCCGAGGGGGAAAAGGCCGAGGAGCAGAGGAGGAAACAGCAAGATGACACTAATTCTTTAAGCCAATAGTATTTCCCCTAAAAACTTACCTCACATGCACTATAGATAGAGCAGCCTGACAATGAAGGGAGGGGGGGGCAAAATCAAAAACTGCATCTACCACTACTGTTCTAGTCAAAGAAAACTAGCAGACCACGGCGACCGCCTTTTCTTTTTTCCTTATGTTTCATTAGCCAGTAAGGTGGAGGTCGAAAAAAAGACATCAACTACAGTCCGAAGTCTAAGAATGGGGAAAGCGCTGTGCTGAATTTTCCACAATGAGGTTATCTAAAGGCAAATAGATGCACATTTTTTTTGGAAGCCTGAGTATTCAGTGACCTATAGCAAACCTAAATAGATTTTGTCAATTTATTTAATGGGGCAATGTTTTTCTTTTCAAAATTGTATCATTACTGCTACAATTTCACAACCCTTCAGGTAAAGTATAGTAAAGAAGTATCTAGAAAATCTGTACAAAAAATAAAAGGGTATGCACGGTACATTCAATATCTGTTACTGAGGTACTAGTAAGGTGTTCCCTTGACACCAGGGCAACAGCGTTAAAGAGTTACTCCTAGGGACTATTCCTTTGGAAAGACAATAGCTTGTTATCATAACAGGGTGAAGGAACATACATACATACACACACACACGTACACACTCGCACGCACGCGCGCACACACACACACACACACACACACACACACACACACCACTGTCATCAACAAAGCCAGCATGCACGAACACTGTCCCCTTGCTCCTACAGGGAATCTAAACTCTACTGTCCCCTCACGCTTAAAGGAATTGGTGAATGCATACTGGTTCATGAGCGGATGTGTAGGGTGGGCCATGACAGCGGGAGAGGAGTGGAGGAGGTTGGTGGTGGTGGTGGTGGTGGTGGGGTGCAATGAGATCTAGGCGGTAGTCGATCCCGGGTCATCCATCCTGTGTTCTGAATCTCGGCAGTGTGTGATCGTGGTCTTCATCATTGCAGCTAACCTGTATCCGTCCGTCTGCTGAGCTGAGCGTCTCTCTCAGCTCTGAGCGGTCAGACAGGGCCCTCTGCTGGCCAGGCCTCTGGCATGCCGTCGGTTTCCCGGCAAGAAAAAGCTGCCGCATTTGAATCTGTGTGGGCACCACGTGTAAAAGACCGTACACACAGCACTCCAGGCTGTTGGCTTGAGGTGGACATTCGAGCCAAGGTGCTCCCTGATATGATGCGCTGAGCTATTTTCTCACGATGGAACAATCCATCAGGGGCAAAGCATGTGAATAAAGGGATGACTTAAATCTACACGGCCACAGGCAGTAAAGGGTCACAAAGGATCTTGGGGATCCCTATCTGAAGTATGAGCCGAGCAGATAAAATACACTTTTACAGTCTGACAGAGGTCAGAGCTGACAGCCTTATGGATCCCTCTGCAGAGGAAGCCGACGACAGTGCCAGGGAGAGCCCAAGGGCCAGACTTGGCTGAGGGGTAGCTAGATGCCTGGTGGGGAGGACAGGATGTACGGTTTTGTGAGTCTGTCTGCTTTACTTTAGTACACGTTTACCCCCATCACAAGAGAGTTGGAGGGGGGGAGAAGGAAAAAAAAAAAAGAAAAGAAGAAAAGAGCAGTAACATGAGCCATTAATGTACAAAGGAGGGCTTCAACATTTCTGCCTCTGTGCCTTTACAGGTCAGAGTCAGAGGAGCTGCAGGAGGCAGCAGACTGTTAAGCCTCATGTCAGAAATGCTTTTTTTTTTTTTACAAAACAAACATTAACACCTAGAACCACAACAGATCAACTTTCCATTAAAACAACAGCCAACTAAGGATATAAACCAATCCAATCATCGAATCCTTGAGAACACAGTTATTGCTGACGTTGTGGGGGAGTGAAGGGGAGAGGGGGTGGAGGGTGAGATGAGGACGAAGATGGAGGGATGGTGTGTGTGTTCTTGGGGTGTGGATGGGATCGGGCTAGCTGTGGATAAGTCACTCCTGGGCTGGTTATGTGATCTGAGGAACAAGACCGTGCAGATCCACATCAGGTCAAACTGGCGCTGACGATGTACTGGAGGGTCGGGCTGTGTCTGGTGCGGGGAGGTGGAGGTGGGGGTTGTTTTCCAGAGGTGACGGAATGTGCTGGCGGCGGCAGGAGGGGCTATTGGTCGGAGGGGATGTCTCTTTCGGCTTCGGCCTTAGTAGGCTGCCCCGGGGAGGGGGCGTGAGGGGGGTGGGAGACGGGGGCGATGCCGTGCGCCATGGTTCCTGTAACCAGGCTTTCAACCCCTGCGCCAGCTCCGGGGAGACCCCCCGCTGCTGCAACACTGATCAGACCTGGAGGAAATCTGACACACAGATGCCAAAAAAAAAAAAAAAAAAAAAAACAAAAAAAAAAAAATATCATATGATAGGTGCGCTGGTAACAAAAAAAACCTTTAAAAGATTCTTACTACATCCAGATCCATGTTCAGCCTCATAACCCCCGCCTGACGTGTAAATCCCTGTCCATCTTCTGCATCCGCTCCGCTCACCTGTAAGTGGCTCCATTAAGTTCTGGGTGAACAGTGGCGGCCTCCATGCTGGGCCACTGAGAGGCTGCCATCAGATACTCCTTATTAACGCAGTTCTTCAGACTGTCGGGGATCCGCCCTAGAGAAGTGAAAACAGACCGTTAAACCATCGAAGTCCATTTGGGCTTATTCTTCCAAACGTTCTGGTTGGAATTATGTAGTCGTCGGGAAAGACACCGATTAAAAACCTAGCGTGGAGTCGAGCAGCCTAACACCTTATATTCATCTGTCGACTCTGTGTGTGTGTGTGTGTGTGTGTCCCTGAGCCCCGCCTGCACAGAGAGCAGAGGAGAGGACAGAATTGGCAGCGCAAGTGCAGCTTTGCCAAAACTATTATTGCGGAGCGTGAGCCGTCGGTGCGTCCTGTCTGAACAGCCCCGGGCAGCACATTGCGGTGCTTCCGCCTCCAGTCCAACCCGTTATCACTTCACCTGGTTCACTGTTGCTGTCGCTTTGTGTGTGTGTGTTTGAAGGAGCTGCTGAGCCCCGCCCACGGTGAAACTCTGACAGAGAGCAGACGAGAGGACAGAAGCCCCGCAACCAGAAATTACAACAAAACGTGTTTCAGCATAGTTTGCTTCTGTTCCTCACGGCTGAGGGGCTATGAAAAAAAAATGCCATGCTCTGCGGACAAAAATGGAGGGAAAACCCTGCTGTTTATTCTGCCGTCATGCTGGCTAAAATGACATTCTTATAAAAACACACAACCTCTCGTGCTGGGAGAGTGCCTACTCTGAAGGACGAGGTAAAAAAAAGTCCCTCAAAAAGCCGCTTTAAGATCTACGATCGTTTCCACTTCTTGCAGCGTGGAAACTGTTCTTAGAACTATGAAAACGTTCCTCCAGTCTGAAGACGCCTATTCTGTGTTTGACTACCAGATTTGCTTAAGGGCTCAATCTGAATCTGAATTTCCCAAGCCACCTGCATCACCAGCCCGCGTCACAGTAAGCTATTGCAGCTCGCATTTGGAGTCAGATTCACATGTTAGTGTCTTTAACCATCATCTTTGATGTGAAAACATCCCACTGAAAATAATGAAATAAACAGGCTGGTCATAGTTCACCAATACAAATCTCAGTGCACCACAGACGGCCTTTTGTGGCTCCTAACAGCACTATAACTGTGAATCACACTGGACGGTTGTAGCCAGTGTTTTCTTTCTTTTCTTTTTTTAGCTGACTTTGCTAACATTCGGCACAGGAGCTGGTGAGCTGCGTGCTCCTGCACTTCTATCACCGTACGTTAGTTAGTTGAGCTGTAAAGCAATTTTGTTCAAAGAGTCATAGCCTGTTGTGCTGTTATCCTGCATTGCTCTGTGTATAAGACTGTAGCTTAAAAAAAAATCAGATTTGACTCGGGTCAGTCTCAAGTTTCTGGTTTTATATAATTTGAAAACACAAAATTAAGGAATTAAAAAAAAAAGGCCATAGGGAATACTTGACTGATTTGCTGGAATGTGCATTCTTTTCAGGTAACTGCACATCTCTGAGGAGTTAATACTAACATATTAAAGGCTACTTATATCTGCTCATTCTAGGAAATGGCTTCTCCTAAGGGTTATTACAAGTCTAATAAAAAGAGGGTTTAAAGAGTATATTGCCCCAAAATATAAACTACAGCTGAAATAAATCAATCAACAGAAATTTAAATCAGCTACTATTTTAATAATCAATTCAACCATAAATGCTGAACATTTTCTGGTTCTGGCTTCTCAAATGTGAATATTTGATGCTTTTCTTATTTCTGTAACATATGATAAAGTAAACTTTGTATTGTTGGCCAGGTAAAAAAGGGCAACTTGATTCGACATCTGGAAAATGATTTCTCACAATTTTCTAACCAAAACCATTAATAAATTGATCAAGAAGTTAATAAATATAAACAAACAAGACTTTCATGTAGATCATTATTGTGTCCAATCATTGGGGTTGTTATGGAGTGTGGAAGGGGTCATCCACCAATCTTTAAAGCCCCTTTTTCTGTAAATGCTCAGGCCACAGACACAAACAAAGTAAAGATCTTTGCCCCTAACTATCTATCCAAGCAGTTCATTTCAGTGAAACAACAGGTTTGATCCTCTTTAGTGAAAAGGGGGATTACCAGTGATGGCGCGGCGAACCTCCCTGGCGGCCTCCTCGCGAGCCTCAATGGAGGCCTGCTCACTGTACCAGGATGTGTGCGGGGTACAGATCAGGTTGGGGGCATCCTTCAGAGGGCCTGTTGAAAAACTGTTAAGAAGGGGGGGGGGGGGGTTGTTACAGAGAAGAGTAAGGAGGTTGTTTATCATGCACAGCTGTTGCCGTTACTTGTGTATCACGGTTACCTGAACGGTTCTGCCTCATGGACATCTAGGGCAGCCCCTCGTATCCGGCCCTCTTTCAGGGCCTGAGCCAGTGCTTTCTCGTCAACCAGACCGCCTCTTGACGTGTTCACTAGGAAAGCTCCCTGACGCATCTGTATCACAGAGTTAGCAACAGTATGATTAAACGATAGGGGCGGAAACTTTCCATCTGCAGCAAAGTACAGCAGTACAGACTGAAATCATTTGGCACAAATATATTCATTTTTCATTATTCCAATCTATAACGCAGACTGTTCTACAATAAGGGAGCAATGTTTGGTTCAGGCCAAGTTATCTGGACTGTCTAGACAATTACGCTCAAATATTGTTAGCCAAATGTTTAAGTCAGAATTTTAAGCTGCATGTAAAAACAATATGCTGATTCTTGCTGGTAATGTAAGAGCTTCTTCATTTTCGTTTGCAGAATATCAACCAATTGGTCTAGTAGATGGTTCAGGGTTTTGCATTTTAGACTTGCCAGGTTGCAAAACACGTTTTTACATGCTATAATTTATTACACTAAACCATCAATTTGAACAAATTGAACATTTGTATTATTTCCTCTCCATATTCTATAGCTCTTCCTTTTATCCTCACATACAGCAAGAGGGAAATTGAGACAGGACAGAGTGCAGCAATGTCATAAAATGTATTGGATAAGCAATCAAAAAAATCTGTTTTGATGGATAATGTACCATTGATGTAAGATGAAGTCATCTTTAAATGAAAACGTGCAAATGGGCTATTTACAGTATTCCAACCCAGCTGACACACACACACACACACACACACACACACCTGTTTGATGGTGAAATCATTAATGAGGTGGTGGTTGTGCTCGTTGAGGCTGCAGTGCAGGGATACACAGTCAGAGTGGATGAGCAGGTCCTGCAGGGTGGCCATGCGCTGCAGGCCCAGTGAGCGCTCCACGCCGTCAGGCAGGTAGGGGTCATAGAAGATCACGCCAAAACCGAAGGCCTTAGCCCGCAGAGCCACTGCTTGGCCAACACGCCCTGGAAGGCAACAAGACATTTTAAGGTCATTAACAGCCCTTGTTCTAACTAAAATAGAAACCAGCCTTTAACTGAAGCATAAATATCAAGCAGGTCCTACAGCATACTATGTGTCTCATCATCACCTGACAAGCTAGGATTAAAACAGATGCCCTAAAGAACTTACAACAGAAAAATAAACAAACCAAAAGGACAAATACTAGTGTTAGAATACCTGGCTACAACGCCCCCCTAACAATTCTAGACACCCACGTCCATACTGTTCACTCACCTAGACCGATAATGCCCAGCGTCTCTCCCCTGATGCGAGCAGCGCCACCAGCTACTTCCCTGATCTGCTCGACACTAGAGGCACGGGTTCCCTCCCGGAGGGCCTGGTGCATCCAGGTGACTCGCCTGTACAGGTTGAGGATCAGACATAGCGAAGTGTCGGCTGTCTCCTCCACCGAGGCTGCTGGCACGTTACAGACGGCGATGCCTGGATGACCGGCAGAGAGCAGGAAAGAAATGTTAACCGCGCTTTGCGTTATCCTACGTGTTAGCTCATGGCGGACCACACACGTCTCTTTAAATACCACCCACTCACCTAGCTCAGCAGCTGCTTTGATGTCAACATTGTCGAAGCCGGAGCCGATCCTGACAATTACACGTAGGCCTTTAAACTTTTCCAGGTCATCTCTGGACAGGGTGATGGTGTGGTAAAGCAGGGCGGCCACTGCCTCA
Source organism: Nannoperca obscura (assembly GCA_036024295.1). Taxonomy (NCBI): domain Eukaryota; kingdom Metazoa; phylum Chordata; class Actinopteri; order Centrarchiformes; family Percichthyidae; genus Nannoperca; species Nannoperca obscura. The sequence goes on from JAVQJL010015036.1 coordinate 11,789, forward strand.
TTTAGCACCTACAGAAGACAAATGCATCACGAATCATTTGAACATTCATCTCATTAAACCGCACTTAACACTTAAGAACAACTTCGACAATGGGCAAGGACCTTAAAGCCACACAGTCAATACTAGTCCTAAACTGGCGGGCAGTGTGGTGGACACAGACGAAGAAGACAGCGCTTTTGGGTACAATGCAGAAGCCAGTAACTTTCATACTGCGTCAGAATGAAATAAGGATTAAGTGTTTTCCTTCATGGGTTGTGATTACAGTACGTACGTGTGTGGGTGTGCATTGGCTTTACCTTCTCATGAATCTCTTGTGTAGACTGGGCATCGCAGAAGGCCACCGTGGCTACATCTTTGAGGATGGGCATTTCCACAGTGCAGTCACGCCCATCCAGCAGGGCCACCAGGGGCCGCGGGTGCATTGGCCCGTTCAGGATGGGGGGTCGGATACCTGAGTCCAGAAGGAAGAAAATAATGTTGGCTGTTGCATATGAGCAATAAATCAAAAAGATTAAATATTCAATGACCATTACAAATTTGGGAGAAAAAAAAAAGTCAATGTCAAATGTACACATAGCTTAATGTTAGATATTTTCATCTAATTCTTACTTCAGTGACAACTTGCTGATTACACTTGGTAAACACAACAACCAGCCACTTGCATTTCAGAAACAGCATGTTTAAAGCTAGAGATTAGTGAGTCAACAGTCTGCACTTCCCATGTCTGGAGTACCCGACGAGATGCACGTCATCATACCCTCTCAGCAAAATCTCCCTGCACACATGGCTGCAGTGAACCGGGCTAACCGCCACACTCCTTCTTTAGACAATAACAACTCAGACTTTTATGACTTTATTTTTCCAACACATCCAGCAACACCCTAAGGGAACTATCAAGACGATGTGTGTGAGTGTGTGCGTGCCTACAGTGTTCTATGGTTACAAAAGCGATGTGTAACCAAATCTGTGATGGGGCATGGAGACCGTCCAGCATCCTGGCCTGTTTGGTGCTGAACTGCAGCTCTGTTTAGGAATGCATGCAACCAACAGACAACGTCCAGCTATCACCGATCCGTCTCTGTTCCACTACGGCCTTTAGACTGCTCACAAGTGGAAGGGTTAGATAAATGAAGCACAGCAATTTTGAGAAAGTGCTCAGTTTGGGAACTTGACCTGCCACTGTACGAGAAGAGCTCACACGGAGTGGAGGGGGCTGGGATGGGAGGGGGCGAGGTGATGGGAGTGTGGCGGCTGGGGGAGGGGTGGAGAAGGCTGTAGGGTCTCAGAGAGGAGGTGGTGGGGGTTCACGAGGGGGTCTGAGTCATGACCTAAATTCTCCTGTCTGGAAGAGTCCCTCCTTCCTATATTTTCTGGTTCTCCCCGTTATTCAGACACACAGACAGAGACACAGACAGACACACACACACCTAGCTGGCAAACATCTGCACATTTGGCCCACGTGCACCATGACCATTTACCATTATGCCAACAAAGGAACCGGTGCATGTCAAAAACAAATCAATGACATAAATAAAGGCCACATCTCTGCGAATGCGGTGTGTGTTAAATAAGGGGACATGAACACTAACAGTTGTATCTGCAAATGCTTTTTACACTGCTCTCTTTCTGGTTTCTTCTCAGCAGTTCTTGGCTAACCCCACACATGCACCAGTACACTATCTTGTCCCTGGTGTGTGACAGGTGTGTGTGTCCCAGGGTGGGGGGAGTGTGTACAGCTGAAACATTTACTTGGACAGAGGGCAGGAGGTAATGGTGAAATGGGTGGAAAACAAATATTTGTGAACACTTCCTCTGACGTGTGAGCATTTCCCAATGCATGTATGAAACACACACACACGGGCAAAGAAGAAACGTATAGACTGGTGCCCTTATAAATATGTGCAATCCACTGCACTCCATTTAGCAGCGTGGTTCACATTCATTGCAGATGGCTCAAGAATGCTAACCGGTCTACTGCTACACGCTGAAGGCACAAAGAGACCCTTACTATGTAGAAAAACCCAAAAGGGCTGAATCACAAAGACCCCCTCTGAAAAAGTAGTTCTGGAAATATACAAGCGGGTCTACCCATAGAGTAATTTGAGTCAATAGACACTGGCATACCCGAGGCCTACTAAGCGCAAGCATGGCCACACACACAATACAATTCATTCAGTGATTCATTCATTCTTCCTCCCTCTCCCTTTCTTTCCCCTCGCTCCCTCCTCCTTTTCTCTCTCCCTCTAACTGCAGTTGGAGGAGTAAGAGGTGAGGGGGGAGGGGCAGCAAACGATGATAATGCAGCAAGCAGCGGTACTCCACCCAGACGCAGCTAGACACACACACACACACACACGGTTATTCAGTTCCTTCTTAACCGCTGCGACAATACCAATACGAGCTGAACATAAAAGGAAATCTGCGTAGGCTTGGCGGCTCCACACCCAAACTATAGATCTCTCCCCCAACATATTTCAAAAACACATGCCAAAATAGAAAACACATGAGCACCGGGCCTAACCTTGCATTATGAAGTCTGTGAGCCTGTTCCTCTCCCTCTCCCTCTCTCGCCTTGCTCTTCCTCTATCGCTCTTTTTTTTTCTCCCTCTCTCTCTCTCTGTCAGCCTGCTCTTGGCTGGCTGGATCCCAGCTGTCATCCACGCCCAGCCCCTCCCCCATAGCCAGCCTCCAATCACAGGCGGCTTCATTGAGGGCCAGCCAACCAGCACTAACCTCATTAGAATAGCCAAGGCTGAGGGCGAGGGCGGTTTGGGCTGTTGTCGTTTTTTAAAGAGACAGCTGGCCTGTTTCCCTGTAGCTGCGGCCACGACCCTTCACCTTGTCCTCTCCCTCTCACCCGTCTCCACAGACTCACCCAGACTGTTCCCTCCATTTTAGAACATCATGATGTCTGATCTCCATCGTCTGCTCTCCACTCTACAACAGCTCAAAACTGTCTCTTCTAGAAATCTGCACTGCACCATCCATGAGTGCAAGTACTTGTAGCAACAAAGTTTTTTTTGTTACCTTCAAAATGAAATACAGTGCACAGCCTCCATCGGTACATTCCTTGCATACCAATTTGACAAAAAAAATAAATTTACAAAACAGCAACAGTTCCACCCTCAAATGCATTGAGAGGAAGTAAGAAAAACATTCAGCGTCAGCATTTGAATTTCACATTCATTTTCACATTACTACTTTAGGTAAAGAGCACCGCAGACAAGTATGTTAACAATTATCATCACCATAAAGCAAAAGAATGAACTTAATCAAAACAACAATATTCCTAGTGTGCCAGGAAAATATATTAAAAACATCCATTAAATAGCATAATTATACAAACATAATATTGAACTGGCTGAATCTGTTTTTTGCAGAATGCACACACAATTAACGTTTGCTAATTTTTCTAGTTTAAAACTTAAACTGCCCTCACCATGATCTGCCTGTATAGTTGCAAGGCTACAGCTAAAAATGTTGTGGTTGCCACATGTGGACACAGCAAAAAGTATATCTTTTGCAATCATGTATGAAAGATTATTTTTAGTCAAAGCTTAAATGTCTGACTTTAATATGAGTATGATGGCTTTGGTACAAAACAATAAAATTTCATTTTAACACTTTATATTAAAATAACAAAATATACCTCATAAACACAAGCTCTTGCATGTTTACTTTTACAATAGTATTTATGCAATCCTCACCCTCACAAATGCGGTCAAGTCTCTGTCGCTTGACCTGTTTGTGTTTGTCCATCAGAGCCATAGACCAAGCAGTCTGAACCTGGGACAGAGGAGAACAGATCCAAGTGCTATGGAGCCCCCTTTAATGATGTCCACTTAGTTTCACCTGCACACAAATATGAAAAAGAGTCAGTAAAGAAAAAACAAGCAAGCATTAACTTTTTTATATTTCCATATGTTACTACCTGAATAACTTCATGTTCTTACGAAAACTGACCAAAACTGTACGTGGGGGAAAATCCTCAGAATTGGATTTTAAAAAACATTAAATTTTGTGAATTTTTGCTTTATTTTTGAGAGATTTAGCACTGACCACATTTTCCTGGCATTAAAAATGCATCATATTCATGTGTAACTTTGAAAGCAAGGACATGATGCCAAAGAACAAGAGCAAACGCTCCCAAATTGTGGAAAAAGAGACATTGTTTTTTAAGTATATATATAAAGAAATGGGTTATTTCTTTAGTGACAGCAGACACACACTCACCTGGAGATCAATGTCCCTTGTGCCAGTCAGGTTGACAACTTAGTTTACACTGTAAAAAAAAATGGAATACAGATTTTTTGCTTATGACAATGTCATACATGTGTTATCACTTTTGATGCCTTGTTAAGAAGGCAATAACTCCATGTTACCAATATTTACAGGATCCCATACACAGCAGTCAATAAAATATAATGTTATGTGCATCCTCTAGCCACAAGTATATTTTGATAAAGGTCATTTGTGCTCATAACATGTTCAGGAATGGCTTATACTGGCTGATACTCACTTTACTTTTACAGTTAACTATGTTTTTCTATTTAACCTGCTAGGGATGTTGTTCATGGTTTAATGTTAGAACTTTGTGCTCAAATTTACTGTCGCTTACAATAATAGCACAACTCTTACACCGTGATTTTAAAAAATTAACGCTACTGATACCAGCCAGCGTGAGTTGACAGTACGAGTAGCTGATTTTAACGATAACTTAATTGTGGAGTTTGGGAGCCCCTCGTTAGCAGCAAAGTTACCGTTAACTAGCTTCGGGGGCTAGCTAAGTCGTTTCTTAGCTATTAAAAATAACCGGGAGAAGTGGCCAGTGGACGGTGTTTAAATGTTCCACGCAAATACTAAAGCTATTAAGGTCTTGTTAGATAATATCTTAGACGATTAGCATGTTATTTCTGAGGTAGTTTAGCTTGAATTAACTTCTGAATTGCGAGCAGAGCTAACGCTAACTAACTACATAGCACGGTAGCTAGCTAGGCGACGTTGGCTAGCTAGCCCAAACACAAACATTTGAGGACTTTAAGTGGTTAACTTAACATTTTAAATACAAATTCCTGCTAACTCCCGAACATACACAGCAGTTTGTGTAATTTAACTGTCACTAAGTTGTTAAGTGTGTCAACAAAAAACATTTCCATAGCTACATTTATGAGGCGATTGCAGCATCGCTAACGTTAGCTAGCCACCGCCGTTAACTAGCGTGCCGCTGAGTGTGTGGGAGAGATGCAAGCGGAGGGGGAGCCCATTTCGTCCGATTTGTTATCAGCGAGTGGCGCTACAATGTGAAATATCTGACCCAGAAGCTAAAGAAATGATCAATTCTACAGGGAAATGTGAATCACCCGCATGACTGAATTCAAGCAGGACTACTTTGAAACTCAGTGACCGAATCTTTCAAAAATAGTCAGTTATTTACCCCGGATAAACTCTTTCAAGAGTGCAGACAGTGTGCGTGCGTCGGTGGTGTTCCCTCTCTCCCGATCGCCATGAAATTAGACAAAAGAGGAAGTGGCTTGATGGTGGGGGGTCAGACAGTCTGTGAAAAAGCATCAGTGGACTGGAAGGAGCGCCCTCACCTTCCACGGCGGAACGGCAATCTTTAACTGACAAAGACCTGTAAAACTATTCAGAGTAAGAAGCCTGAGTGAAATTAAAACTTTTTTGGTGTAATTTAACTTTATCCGCTTTTGAAAGTTTTCAACGATACAACCATTTATACGCCTCAAATGATTTGTTTTGTTACCAAGTTAAAGAAAGTTATAATTCAGTTTAATAAAAAAAAAAAAAATCAGGTTTTGGTGGAAAGTTTCTCTCTTTTTACACTCAAACAGAAAACGTAACTGTGTGTGCATCAATATCTGATGTTAAGTCAGAATAGACTAAACACTATTTCTATGCAACATCAGAATTTTACCGAAGCCAGCCACTGGGTGTCACAATAATCTAATCTGCTCCTGAAGGTGTTCTTGCATTTCACTACAAGCAGGGTGTTTTTGAATAGAAAACAAGACACATTTTGGGGAAAGAAAAAAAAAATCATTCTCTATTAAATTTTATTTGTACATAAATTGTGCAACAGTAATATTTTCATCTGAAAACACGTGAAAAATCATTTCTGAAAGGCCACCAGATCATCTGCATAACTACCACCTTTGTCACATACACTCAAAATTGGCTCGACGTGTACTCACTCTAACCGCTGTACAGTACATTTCATTGTGCCCTATGGAGTTCAGCTGCAGCATTCAATTGACTGCATGTGCCACCTGTTCAAAAATATCTGAATCACCGCAAATGTAGATTGCAAAAATGTCTGGCTGTGAAAAAGAAGACCAGAGCACCAAGAACTCTATATTTTAAGCTTAAGGCATGGTCAGTTTACAGTATCATCAGTATTATTGTTGACAAGATGTGTTAATCTTCAAGCAATTGAGAAAAGTCCAAAAAGAAAAGAATATGTGAACAAAAGGTTGATGTATACTTTCTGCTATTACAAGAAAAACTTCCTTTTGATGATGTAGAGTTACTTCAAAAGGACCAGCTAAATCAACGACAGTAGATGTGTCCTTAGGGTCTGTAAGGGATTTAAAGGAACAGCAGCCAAATCCTGGAATGTATTCTGTTAAACCTACAGGAAGATATAATTTACATATAGATCAGTATTCTAATGTTTTTGGGCTACTGAAATAATATTTTAACCTACATATGGCAGCAACATGTCGACCTTTAACAGCTCACATACAGTCATGTCCAAATTCAGAGACCTAAATACAAAAGTAGACTACACCAGTATCTGATGGGGCACTGAGGAATGCTTACCTCTATCCCATAAAACTCACTTATAAGGAAATATTAAGCACATTTTGCTTACTCCACTATAATGTTCTTTGATGAAGATATCAATATGCATCAACCGCATGTTAAGACTTGTATCAATATGAAATATTAGCCAAATTCTCTGTGCATGAAAACTAGCTTATTCGCTCATGCACATTTCCCTATGGAGTGTTGAATAGGCAGGCACACTGTTCAATTATTAACTAGCTCAGTAGCTACAATCATAACATTGTAATTTGATATTAGCATGTAATTGCTTGGTTCTTGATTATGAACTCTGCCTTAGGAGGGCAGCAGCTTCCCAAAGACTGCCAGAAGAGCGCAACAAGCCTACAGGTGTGCTTAACGTAGTTATGAATGCAGTAATCACACTGAGCAAAAAGGAGTGGTCAATTCTCTTCAATAAGGTTCAAGTCCAGTTCTGTGCAGTCCCTTTCAAAAACAATCTTTTGTCCCCCATCTATTACAGTTCTTTCTCTTTTATCTTCTTCCTCCTCTTCTTCTTCTTTATCACTTTCACTTAGTGGCCCAATGCTGGCTCGTCCCAGAAAGTCAGCAGGGGAGAAGGCTGGACGCTGCTCTGCGTGGGAAGACACTGGAACTATGCAGCCACCTGTACTGCACACTGGGCTCTCGCGATTACCAATCTAAACAGGAGAAAGAAGCATCGTGATCATCAATCTTAAGCAGATGCAACAAGAGAAACTGACAGCATTCTTATGAATGGGGCACACTCCGACTGAAACTCATGTTCAGGAGAGTGAATCATAGCCAGCTTCCTGTATAAAATGGGGCTCGTGTAAAAGCCAGCCGAGAGTGGAGATAGGAAAGCTTAAGACACTTGGGTAGTGACTTTTCTCCGCACCAAAAACACAGCCCAGAACACAATCCTGACTGCACTGATGCGAGTGAGACCGGAATATGGAAACAGATGTGGGGGCCTGCTTCTTCACTAATGACCCCAACATAAACACCAGTCTGACATGAGTAGAGCGGATGGCGTAGGGGCCAAGCTTAGCTGTGCTGAGCAAGAGTTGAGGGGGATGGGGTGCTGACAGAGGCCTACTACTGCCCTTCAAAGATCCAGAGGACAGAAAACATTGGTACAAGTGAACCCAAGCCGACAGATTACTTACTGATGTTACAATTAGCTATGTATGTTTCAATATATGTACCAATATGGGGAGATTGACAGAAACTATTGGATTTTATGTCTCACCTGTGTCATCTTGCTGAAGTCAAGGCCTGGCCTGGGGCAGGGCAGAGCATCTGGGTCATGGCGCCTCTTCAAGCGAGGCTTACGCATATCACAGGGCTGCGAATGGCATCGCGGCAGCGCTGGGTGCAGGTTGCGCCTAGAGGAGGATGGTGTACTACAGGCTGAAGTGGGAGATGTAGACAGGGCTGGGTGTTCCATGCCGGAGCAGCCATATGCCAGAGCAGAAGCAGGGAGGGGCTGTCGGGGCAGGAGCACAGAAGAGGCATCCTGAATGTGCACAGGGGAGAGGGAGAAGCGGCGCTGCAGCACTGAGTGAGAAACCAGGGGGGCCGGGGAAGAGGAGCAGGAGGAAGGAGTAGCAAAGGAGGCGGAACATGCTCCTTTCAGTTTGTCACAGGGATCCCATGGGAAGCTCCATGGTAGCGGGGAGTCAGAGGACAGTGCTAAGCTGAAGAAGGTAGGGCTAGAAGATGAGTGTAGGGATGAAGAGGTGAAGGAGGAACTTGGACCACAAAGCCGCAAAGAGCTTGCTCCAGAGCCTGAACTAGATAATCCTCCACTTTGGCAGCCACGGTTGACAGGGGTCCAAACCTTGGATGCGCTAGGATGCCAGGTGGAGCGGCACCGAGACAGGTCCTCTGGAACAGAGAGGGACCGGCAGTGGCGTTTTGGAGGTGGTGGCGGAGGTGAGCTTTGGAAAGCGTCATCTGTGAAAGAAACCTCTGGTCTGTGGAGAGGTTCTCCGGAGTGGGAAAGAGGCGATAGAGAGTCTGGTCCATAGGAATTATCCAGAAGGTTTGCTGTGGATGATGGAAGTGTAGCTGAGCTGGCATCTGAAAATGCCAAAAGATAGAGATGAGACAGATTTCTCCACTGATGGGTTGAAAAATGCTGCACTTATTTCAATGGTACTTGCCATGTGGTGACCTATAAGAACTCCACGAGACAGTGGGACTGGAGCCCACTGTGGGTAATGACTGAAACAGAAATATAATAACTTAAATTCAAAACCAGAAACCATAAAACTAAGTTAATCAAGGTGGAAAAAAGCGATCTAAAAAGAATAAGATTTAGTTTTATATCCAACTCACCGCATTCACATCAAATGAGAAAGACTTGTAATAAGGCTCTTCCAAACTTTGCTTACGCAGCTGCTCTGTGATAAGTGTCACCATAACTGTAGCTACAATCCAGAGATAGACATGGATATGTTGAGGAGATTTACTGAGGGCAGTGGAAATGATTAGTCAGAATCCTGGCATGGTTTGTGGTGTTCCCCTCCACACCTCAACCAGCCAGACTGACCAGCTTTCTCACTATGCCACCATCATCTTTATGCCACCTAAAAAGGAAAGATGAGAAGGGAGCCATATGAAACAATGTCTGAGATTACCTGAAACTGGTCACACACACATTGCAGAGAAAGCACTTCATTGAACAGTTGCTTAGAAAGTGCCAAACAGATCAGGCCTTGGATAGGAGTATAATATCTGATAATGGGGTCTTTCCTCCATCATGCTACGACAGTTGCAGTGTGGAAAAGCACACCCAAAGAGGAACAAAATGCCTGAATAAAATGTATTCTAATTACCAACTACATATTACTATACGTGGCCCTGGCTGGGATCCACACGCTGCCTCATTGACACATGAAGTTCATTTTCACAAAAGGCAGAGAGAGCACACATGGACATGAAGAGACCCAGAACAAAGAAACACTTCACATTCCATCATGCAGTGAACATGACTAGTGACTAGTTCTTATTGGGACTACAAACATGGACTAGTGTAATTTCAGTGAAATAGAAGAACACGTCCCAAGTGAAAAGCCTTTGGGGCAATGCCATGGCATTCATAGTCAGTCGGGTTCAATAAACACAAATGGCAAGAGTTGAGTTGTGAAGTAAATGGAAGGGGGAGGGAAAGATGAAATGCGAAAGGATGGGGGGAAGTGTGTGAAAAATGAATGGGGATAGGGGTTGAAAGCATGCCACAGTATCTTTGTAAGGGGGACAAAAGAACAGTGACCAGGTCTCAAGGGCTTATATTACCGGGGAAAGCCAAAATGGTGTGATGCACCTAGAGAAGACAGACAGACAGACAGACAGACAGACAGACAGACAGACAGACAGACAGACAGACAGACAGACAGACAGACAGACAGACAGACAGACAG
>JAVQJL010015049.1:0-23686 GCA_036024295.1 Nannoperca obscura
TTTTTTAAGTTGTACAATAACATATGTTGTGAATGCTTCCAGCATTCACACCAATAAAAATAAATTTTTTAAGTTGTACAATAACATATGTTGTGAATGCTTCCAGCATTCACACCAAATACTGACGGTGGTTTCCTACCTGACATACTTCCAAAAATAGAGTTACCGTAACATAAGGACTTAATATGAAAAATGTTTTATTACACTGGTTAAAGTTCTTCACATATAATCACTTATTATCCCTGTCACTATCTCTGACATGATCTATACTTAGTTTTTAGCACTAAGTAATGAAGTGAATACTGGAGACACATAACTAACATTGGTGTCTGTGTTGTTTTCTTTTAACAAGTGTCAGTTGCCCAGCTGGCCACAGAACCTGGTGTATCCCTGTAAGACTTCTTTTGTTGTATGTGTTGAATTGCAAAGGGTGTCGCAGCTGGTGTCACCGCAACAGCTGCTGCTGCTGCTCTTGATTTATTATTGAGAATGTGGGGAGGAAGCAGTCACACAGCGGTGGTTTGTGAGTGTGAGTGTTTGGGCTCTGACAGGACAGATGTGTTACATGATGTAAGTCTGATGTATGATGTGCTGTTTGTGCTGCTCGTCCTAATGCTGTGTGTGTGTATGTGTGTGTGTCTCGGTGTAAACTGTCTATGTCTCTTGGCAGATGACTGCTGTGGGGATCACAGAGAATGTCAAGGGAGATGTGAAGAAGTTCGAGATCTGGTACAGTGGCAGGGAGGAAGTGTATGTGGTTCAGGTAAGAAGTCTAAAGAAGTTTAATGCTAGCATTTTCAGTAGGTTAAAAACAGTACCTCGCTTACATTTAGCAGATGCTTTTATCCGAAGCGACAGTTTTAAACTCTCAACTAAAGTTCCATTGATTAATTGATATGCAGAGAATTAATTGGTTTAACTATTTTGTTAATCAATTACTTTCTATTTGCTGGTTTTCTTTTACAATAAACTGAATATCTTTGGGTTTGGAGCAGATGGTCACACAAAACAAGACATTTTAAAATGTCACCATGGACTCTGGCAAATTGTTATTGATATTTTTAACATTTACTTTGACATTTAATAGACGAAGAATTGATTGTACAAACTGTAAATACAGATCTATCTGTTGTAATGTTTGTGTTTGTGTCTCTCAGGCTCCGACAGTGGAGGTGAAGATGGCCTGGCTCAATGAGCTTCGCAGAATCCTGACAAACCAGCAGAAGCTGCTCAGAGGTCTGAGAACAACTGAAGATAATACAGGACAGAGAATCTAAGTGCAAAGGTCCACTTACTGACTTCAAAGCTTTGAACTGCTTCTCACAGCCCCAGAGAGCATGAGATGTGGTTAAAAGCTCAGAAAAAGTGGAGGCCTTGATTCTCTTCACCATATAATATTAGTTACAGTAGACAGATAGTCTTAAAATTAAATAAAATTAAGCCTGCACTGAAAATGACCTCCATTGTCCTTTCAGATGAAGCATATCAACATGGCCAAATGGTTGGACATATGCAGCTTTCTCCACCACTCTCTGAGAGGTCAGTGCCTATGGTTGTTTACAGATACAGTATTCACAGCGGTGTGTTTAAGCGCATGACTGTAAGCTATAGTTGCACAAACATGCAAACACACAGGCATATGCAAAACACACACACACATGCAGTCACAGCACTACTATCTGCATCTGACGAGTTTTCCTATTGGATGTGTGTAGCGGTGTGTGAGAACGCAGAGAACCCCACTCTGTCCACTGCTGTCTGGTTGCCTATCCCCACTCCTCCCGTCCCCCACCTGCAGGGGCATGCGGCCGTCCAGAGGGGTTCCCAGGGGCTGTCTGCCGGGGCTGGACTTTGTCTCGCTGTCAGCTGATGTGTTTCTGTGCCTGCGTTCCCGGAGCCCCCGTCCCCGAAGCCCCCGGCAACGGCCCCGGCCACGCCCCGGCCACCGCTCCCAGCGCCACTGACCTGCCCTAACGCTCAGTGGTAAACTCAGCCTGGCGCAGCCTGACTAACCTCACCTCGCCCTGGCATGACCCACCCGGCACAGCTTGGGGACCAAACACCCAAAGCTGCTGTGTCTGCATATTGATTGTCACCTGCACCCCCTTTTTGTAGACTCCATTCTGGTTCATAACTGACCTCCCCCCACACTCCCATCCCGCGTTGAGAGGCCTGTGTCATAGCAGCTGCTCCATGACATTTCTAACATGGTACCTAAAAACAATTTATCTTATTTCTGCATCTCAGACTTGCTATTTTGCATGTAATGCAAAGGGCAAACAAAAAGAAGAGTTCATTCCATGAATTTTTTTATTTTCATCATGATCAAGATTTTAAGATGGGGCTTGTGTTTTTTTAAGATCTAATAATGGAGTGACCAAATCTCTAAATTTGGATCTTGATAAATCGAGACCAAATCTTCCCTGTGTGAACGCCGTGTCAGTGGTCTTGGAGTTTGTCTTGGCACTTTTTCAGAGAAGCTTGCACATGGCTGCTCTGTGTTTTGTCTTGCTGTGTGACTGGTGCCTGAAGGGTCATGGCTTCATGAGAAACAACAGGACAGAGTTGTTCCTTGACACTGATCTGGGGCCAGCTATAGTGTTGGATGTATGGATCAGATTCAGGAGTGACAGCTGACCCTAGATCATGTGGCTCAGGATAACATCTATCCTTGCGTCTGCTGACTGTGTTCTGCGTCTGCTGACTCGTCGTTTTTGTGTTGTCCCCCCAGCCAGCAGCAGAGGGTGTCAGTGAGCTCAGAGGACACCGAGTCAGGGAGGAGCAGTCCAGATCCCCAGCCTCACTCCCCTAAACACCAGCACAACCGCAGGAGTGAGTAAATCTTCTCCACACATATTTATGCCATAATCAAGTAGATACTTAGTAACTAAATCACAGATTGTCTTCGAAATCTGATATAGCTATTTAACTTTCCCCCCCTCAGCAGTCCAGGTGTACTTTGACCTGAAAAACCAGTTACATCGAGGAATTTGGGGGGAAAAGGTCCAACTACTGAGATTAGCATTTGATTCTACGTTCATGTTAATTTCCCAGTAAGTGACAAGGGGTCTTTATAATCTCAATATAGTTATTAAGTATCTACATGGCGCATTTGAGGTGTAGTATTTGGGTAAATGAATTCACCTGTAACAGCCTAAGTAATGTGCGTGTGTCCCAGGTTGGCCCGGAGCTCATCACTCGGTAGACATCTGCGAGGGTCTGGAGGAGTGGACTGGAGGTCGGGACGCCTTGCACCCGTCTGACACAGAGGAGGAGGTTTTGGTACAACTGGTGAGGCCAAATACAGTCACATTACATACAATACAATACATCACAAGACCCTCTCTGCTTTTTTTAGACCTGTGTAGTATATATTTAGTCAGCCTTGTAGAGGTTATCTGCTGGTACTAACAACCATCATACCACAGCACTCTGCTTTAGTCCTGCAATGACAGATCTTAGCCGAGGATAATTTAGAGCTACATATTAGTGGCCATGAAAGTGCTCCAAAGGCACAATAATACCAACTATAACTGGCTGTAATATTATAGTAATTTAGGTTTAGGTCTACATTTTGCATAAATATTGTGAAACTTCTGCACTCATCCTTTTTCCAAGTAAGAAACTTTAAAGTTTGTATTTCACTGGGACAATGGACATGATAAATGTGAATAAACATCAGTATAAATGTGCAAATGTGCCAAAAAACATCTTTTCAACTTTTCTCCCTCGGCCTGACGTTAAATCAGCCATTAAAACAACAAAAAACAAACCCCATGTCAAATCGTAATAAATGGAAGCAGGCAAAAATATAATTTAAAGTGCTGAGAAATGAGTCCATGCTTTTCTGTCTTCACACCTAGATTACAAAAATTATTTTCACTCTTGTCTTCAGTTTGGTTATGTTAAGGCTCCAAAACGTCTTGGTTAGGTTTATGAAAAGATCATGAAAATAATATGTTAAGTTTCAAACAGCAGTCTGGCAGACACCTTTCTGCCAGAAAGCTTTCAGTGCAAACTTCTCCCATGTGCTTTCCACACTGGCTATCATGTATTATACATGGCCCCTAACTGCTGTATATTTCTAAGTTGTTGTGACCAAAAAAACATTATATTATTATAATTTATTCATTAAAGTCTCTCAGGTGTGCAAACGGAAGCCTAACAGAACCATGTGCTGTCTTTGCATCTGATAGTTTGTCATCCAATTCAATTGAAACTGCACTTTCTATTTTGCGGTCCTTGACACTGTGTGCTTGATTGCCTTTATTGAGAAGTACTTTGTAACTTTTGCTTTTAAAAGTTCCACATCAAATTTTTAAGTATATGAATAAATCTTTACATCCTTTGTTCTTGACAGTTTTCCTTCTGTGTTAGTCTCCAGGCAGGTACATGGCTTTGGCTGACTGTCTTCAAAATGGACCGGACAGCATCACCATCAAATGTGGAGACGTCATCCAACTGCAGTGTGAAGACAACAAGGGACGCTGGTGAGTTTTCAGCGTGTCAAAACACACAATGTGAGGCGAACCAGTCTATCAGGGTGGCTTAGTGGTCAGCCAAACGATCCCATATGTGAAAGGGTACAATGTGCGGTAAAAGAAGCTATATGAGGCTGCTTAGCTAAATGTAAAAGCAAATGTAAAGCTAAACCTGGTAACAAAGTTCATTCATCTAATTACTCCTTCTTCTCTCATCTCCACTCTTTCCTGACTTTTCTTCATCCTTCAGGCTGGTGAAAAATCTGAGTCGGCGACAGGAGGGCTTCATAGCAGCTGCCAGCCTGCACCTGATTATAGGAGACAGCGGTCGAGGACACTCCTCCAGACTAGGGGGTAAAGAAAAGACATGGTCATCCAAGTTGACAATATAATGTTGAGCCACAGTATTTCTTTTTAAAAGTCTGTGTATTTTTTTTTTAGACGCAGGGAACCTGAAGGTGAGAAAGCTCAGCTCCCCGTAGAGAAGAAAGTGCAGAATGTGAATCTAATATTTACCTGTGGATGGTGAACAGACAGAAGGAACAGATTGAGCCATAGCTGTCTCATAACTGGTCAGCCACCCACTCCTCCCTCACCGGTCTGCTTTCTTCAGCACAATTCAATCATTAAAGAGAAGAATGTGGGAATCTACACACCTGATTTTCTTCCATGTTTTGATTGACAATCTCTTGGGTCAGTGTTTTGTGATAATGAAGGTGTGCTGATGCACCAGCGCAAAAGGCTCAGGAACTGCTTAGCCCTCTTGGACAATCAACAGCCGATCCCCTGATCCTGATTGGTCTTCCACTTTTCTGATTGGTGATGAGTATCTTGTCCTTCTGCCACTCCATCTGCAACACACACATACACACACACACACAGTCAGGATGTGAGGTTGCCACACAGTAGTCGGTCATTTCACAATCTGTGGACATTTTTCAACCCTTCCTCATTCCAGCCAGTACTTGAGATCATAGTTTCTCCGAGTGTGTGTTCCTGTCTCAGTGTGTGCTGGATCGATGGTAACCCAGGATTTGCCTGAAACGTTTCTTAAAGCAGAGACTTTTGTACATATACGGTATCATTTTTAACATTTATTGTACCTCAGCATTTCATCTTTGTGCAGTAAGTTGAAATTTTCCATTGAACTGCTTCATTGTATTTCCTTAAGGCACCATTCTTCTGTACAAGTCTAGGAGTTAAAATGCCAAAATGTGCCATGCCATTATGCCTTTTTTTAGTCCTGCTCTTTTGGAGTCACTTGGATGTACTGTTTGCAAAATCAAATACTCTGTTATTGCTTCAACCTGACCTCACAAATATTCAACAGGCACTTTAATAAGGTGGAGACAAACAATCCACCTATTGTCTACTGAATGTGTGCTTTGCTTGCTGCTTTACTTCTCTTACTGTGTATTGCCCCTTCTTCATGCTGTTTTTCCTTTGTTTATTCTTGAATGTATGATGTGTGAGGGAGGCAGGGGAGACATACCCCCTGCGTGCAGGCAGCAGTCGACGTGTGAGTGATGTTAATGTAAGACACGGGCGGACACGATGACGAATGATGGCGATATATTCCTCAGTGTGTGCCGCAGACGAATGGGAGGCGCGCAGCACAGAGCACAAACACTGTCACTCTCCTCGGGATCTTCTGGGAGCTGACTGTCAGTCACAGCTCAGAGAAGGGATAGCAGGCAGAGAAAGAGAGACAGAGAGAGAGAGAGATTATGCTCTGTGCCCCTCCATAACAGAGGCAGATTGTTTCCTCATCAGCATTACAGCTCAGTTAATCTCGGGTTCCCCATTAAAAGGGATCATACAGCCAACATGAAATATACCCTCTGTGTCGAACGCTTAATTAAATATTGATTGCAGACTTATATGAATTTACCACATCAAATCGAGGCCCCAGTCGGAGGGCTGCCTTTGATACGCTGTGTTTGATATGGAAATTAGTCTAGAAAGCAGCAGGGGCCGCTGCACACTACACATTTCCTGTGTTGTTAATTTATTTATTTTGCTGTCATGTTGTTCCTTCATATTGTGAGGTATCTGTGCA
This sequence comes from Nannoperca obscura, assembly GCA_036024295.1. Classification (NCBI taxonomy): domain Eukaryota; kingdom Metazoa; phylum Chordata; class Actinopteri; order Centrarchiformes; family Percichthyidae; genus Nannoperca; species Nannoperca obscura. The sequence continues at coordinate 6,541 of JAVQJL010015049.1, forward strand.
GTGCCGAAAGAAATGATGTCTCCATATATTTACAGGAGCTATGCTTGACTGCACATCAAGACAATGACAAAATCAGATGTTTTCTGTGTTATTTTAATCCAAAATGCTGCAGATTTTGCACAGATTTTCCAGGTTGGAAAACAAAAATAAACCTGCTTGAAATATTACGTATCCTGATGAGCCCAGTAGCCAAAGCTTGTTGCTGAATGTTTCTTTAAGATGAAAATGCATGGCAACTGAACAATGAGCAGGTCTATATTGTTAGACAGCCACTGTTCCAAACTGGCTTATTTTTGTACAGCGCCAGTTCTGTAAAAAAAAAAAAATCAAATAGAAATAAACTATTTATTGCAATAATGGTTTTGTTTTTGTAGTTAAAATAATTCAGCAGTTGTTTTAACACGGTTATACATACATACATACACAAGCTTTTTCATACACCCTGTTTTAATCTATTATTTCTGTATTCTTGTTTTAACGGAAGCCAACTTATATAATAAAATTGTGCAGACGTTTCTCTTCTTATGAGTTTTTTGTCACATAATATGAAGCCTGGATTTGCAAAGAACCACACTACCACTGGCTACTATGTGATGTGTTTCGATATTATTGGTTTATATATAAAAAGTCATGATAAATCATGCGTTTCTTTGAAACTTCAAAAACATACAATATATGATGTTTTTTTTAACCTGTTTATTTGTTATGACATTATACTGCTTCTGTAGTTAATTAGTATGGTGGAATTTATTAATGGCATCCAGAAACTATACTTTATAGGCCACTGACTTGCTGGCTAAGGACTCTGGCAGAGTTTAAACCTATGACCCTCCAGTTGTGAGTGTTTCACCATCATATTCATGCACTGCATGTCAAATTGCTTGAACAACACACAATTTAAAGCATCTTGCGATTGTTTTTTTTGTGAAGTTGAAAGAGCATCGTGCAACCCCCCCCCCCCACCATTTTATTCTTTCACATGTAGACCAGTTAGGTATTTAAAATCTAAAATCTTTGAATTTAAGGGTCAGGGTCTTCAGCATCAAATGCCATCCTGTGTTTAGTTAATCCCATTACATGATTTATCCAGCGGTAATACAGGGACACCCGTGTGTAAACACCATATTTCCCTTCTTTTGCACATTCTTCCCCCCAGCTCACAAGGCCCGTCAGGAACCACGTGTCGTGAATACTGTTTGTGTGAGGACCTCCGCTGTCCCCCTGACAGGCATCTTTGGCCTCGTTATAGTATCCTGCGCAAAACATGAACGAAGTGATCCTGGCACTGCTGCTCTGCTTACACGCTGTCCGATCTGTGAAGGGAACCTCAACCTTCAGCAAGGTGTTAGCCGATGATCCAAGGTAGCGTGTTCGACCCCAGCCGCTGACCGTAGCCGGGGACGACTCCTTCATTAGGGCCTCAGTGAAAGCCGTGGGCCCTATGCAGATGGGTCGGACTGTTGCAGAGAAAGTGAGAGGGCTTTTGAGGTACAGAAGGGCAATGTCGTGGTTGTGCGAGCTTACACTGGCGTTGTAGCGGGGGTGCACGTGCTGCTTCAAAACGTCACGATCCTGCTCTGTGCTCTCGTTGACGTGGATGTTATGCTCCCCTGCAGGTAGAGATATTAGAGAAAGATGTCACTGAATCCCTGTTTAGATTGTCGCATGCAGTGTATGTCCCAAAGCAGATGGCAAAATGATTTTCCCTTGAAGGTGTTATAAATTACATTAACTGAAGAATTATATCAAGGACTACGATACATAAAACTTGACAATAGGGCTGCAATAAAGATATTTTTTTAAATTGTCAATTAATCTGCATATTGTTTTCTTGATTAATCGACTATCAATCATGTAGTCTATAAAGTTATAGGGAAAAATTGCTTGTTTTGACCAATCAACAGTCCAAAACCACGAGATGTTTAGTTTACTATCACATAAGACAAAGAAAAACAGCAAATCCCCACAACTGAGAAGCTAGAACCAGGTCATTTGTGTCTTTTCTGCTTGGCTCAAGTATCAAAAGACTCAACTAATCAATTGACAAATCAATGAAACGATTAATCCTGTAAGATCTACTTCACTAAGAGCAACTCCATCATGCTGGTGAAACTAGTTGGGGGCAGTGAGTCTTACCCACTCTGATGAAGAAGGAGCTCGGACCCTCCAACAGGCAATGAGCAGCAGTGATAACCCAGCTTTTGTGAAGAATGGAGCCCCCACAGAATATCTGACCCCTGGGCCGCGCTATCAAAGCTACCTGAATAAAAGAGGGAGAAAAGAGCTGTGAGTAGCTACAAGGAATATAACTGACTGCAGCTGCTGTTTCTTTTCCCTTGTGTATTTCCTGAAATAAAGCCACTGCATCAAATACCTTTACTTCCATACAATACCTGCCATGGGATCTCTCCTGGAATTACCACCTCGCCACCTACAATGCGTTTAAAAGGCCTAGGCGGCTCCTCAGTGGGTTCCTCAGTGGGTTCCTCAGGGTCCCTGAACACCCACAGGGGTAATTTCTTTCGGGATTGGTTTCCTACAGAATCGTTTTTGTCTGGAAAAGACTCAGTGGTGCTGGCGGGAGTTGAGAAGGGGGATGGTGTGGTGGTGGTGATGCTGGTCACAGAGTTGGTGTTCTGCAGACTTGCAAAGTCAGGGCCGAGCAGAAACCTTCTGGTTACGACACTCACTGCTGTCAGGGCGGTTCTGCCGCAGGGAAATTCAGCTGGTGATGTGAGACACATCACATTGTGGAATTAAGAGTCATTATCATAGTGTTTAGCAGAGAATCCCGCACAATACCTTCTGGTTCACAGTTAACCCCGTCCTGCATCAGCCTGTATCCTGTCGCACAGGAGCATTTTGCTCCAACAGTTCCCATTGATTCACAGAAGTGCATACAGTCTCCATTGTTCACGTCACACCTTTTTTCTATAACTGTGGAGAAAAAAAAAATCATTATTAATTGAAACCCATCCTCCTACTACATACATACAATGACATGTTGTTACCATACAGTATTAAGTATATAGGTTCACCATTTCTTTTTTTTCTTTTATTCATTCATCATCTACCAGTCTGTCTTAAAACAGTAGTCAGGTGGTCGTGTGGACATTGAAACATGTTTTGCTTGCTGCAATCATTCCTCCTGTTTATTAAAAGATTACTTCCTAATGTGGATGTGATGGGGGACAATATCTATGGTCCACATTCTGTACAAAAATGTATTCAAAACTCTATCTAAAAATTTTTGTTTTGAGACTTCAGCAATTCCAAAGTTACCGCCTTTTTTTAGCATAAACATGAAGAGGATATTTTGTACTAAAAAGGCTGTAATGTTGGAAGACATTTGACTAACTCTGAAGCATCATACGTCAGAAAAATTTACTTCAGATTGCATGTTTGTACAGAATGAGGAATGAGGATTTTGTCCTGCATCACTTACATAGGAAGCACATTAGGAAGGGCTCTCTTAATATGGCTGATATGAACAGGAGGGAAAAAAGCTAAACTTACTTTAATGTTCACATGGGCACACAAGTGTTTAATGAAATTGTGAACGTATCCTTTAAGGGCACCTACTACACTGTCAACTATTGATAATGATATTTTACTTGAAATAGTGATTCAAGTAAATGCAGTCACATCTCAGAGAGGGCACGCCAGCTGCTGTTTTTAGAATATCCAAAATAACAATCTAATTTTGGGACCTAAAACCAGAATGAGTCTGGATGCGAGTCGCTGATTTGATTTAGAAAGAAGAAGAAAAAAAGGCATCTGGCTGTTTATTCTTTGAGAATAAGATCTGATCTGATCTGATCCCATGTTCTCACACCATTTAGATCATGTTGCTTAAAAATGTAATTTCTTTTGATCACATTTTAAAATGGAGCCACAGGCCTTTCACTTACCAATCTCACAGTTCAGGCCAGTGGAGCCAGACGCACATGTGCAGGTGTAGTAGCCAATGTGGTCTTTGCATGACCCCTGGTTCAGACATGGGCTTGATTTACACTGATTGCCATCTGAAGAAATCCAGACACAGTAGCACAGCACAGTCATCTCATGACTTAAATTAGTATAGTACTTTTATGAAGCAATGTTTACTCTGAAAAAAAGTAGAAAGTGAAACATCTTTACATAACAGCATGTCTAAAGAATAACTTTAGAGATGACTAGAATTCCTTTGGCAAAGTTCATAGTTTAAGGAGGGAGAGAGAAGAATGGTCACAACAAACACATCTGTATGTGTTGGGAGAAGTTATTTAAAACATCCTTACCTACATATCCCGCCCAGAACTCCATCTGAAATACAGAGAATAATCTCTGGTGAGTACAACCAGAAAAGAAAAGCAAGAATATGTATTAAAGAAAACTAAATAAATAAATACCCACCGTCTTTTCGTCATTCTCAAAGGTCTCTCTGGCCTCTTCCAGGTCACACACTTCCTCTATACACTCTCTCTCCAAGTTGCCTTGCAGCCACTCCTCAAACACACCAGTGTTATAGCGTTTGTGTCTCCGCAGGACGCTGTCGGCTGTCTGATTGGATAGGAACACCAGGCCTGCGGCTGAAGTTGGAGCCAGAGCTGGGGCTAGAGTGAGCAAAAGGAAAACATATGTAACTGTCTCTGTCTCATAGGTTCCAACAACAAATATGTAAATGTACTAGAGATATATATTCTTAGATATTCTTATAAAAAAGACGACCCTCCACCCGTCACTTGTCCCACTCTAAGAGTAAGGCTGCACTGCAACTGAAAATAGAGAGAAATTATTTATGAGAATCATAAAGACAAAACATATAATACCTCCATAGCCCAGCGGAAAGTACAAAAGCAATAAACAGAAGAAAGACAAAGAAAAAAGTGCCATTCCAAACAGCTCTGGTATCCTGACACACACATTGGACTATCACTCCAAAGTACAGAACTCACTTGCATGTTTGTTCAAAGAAAAACTCATGATAAAAGCAAGTGTGTCAACAACCACATGTGCAGAGAGACTCTGGGGATTTTAGATTTAGATTGCAGTAATGTCTATGTTTATTTGTAAATGAACAAACATTCAAAAATTCCTGGACTTTCTTTCGGAAAAACAAGGCTCAAAGAAAAGAGTTAAACTAAAAGTCTGCTTGTTACCGTGACAACGTATGGCCTGATTTCACCTCTGGTCTCAGGTCTGTTATTGCGCTCCAGCTCTCAAGCATTAGATACAGCTAATGTTCTTAATGTCACAAACAAATAGATATATCAATTTTATTTAGTTATCACAATTTGATTGCCTATTTACATTTACTTTTCAAAACATTATAAATACCAAATGCAACCCACATATTTTGTTGCCTTATTTGTGTTTCTTTTTGAATTTTATTTTAATATTGGGTCTTTATAAAAGGCGTAAGATAATCTTCCAATATTTCTTTATATTTTTCTTTCTTTTAATCTACACTATAAATAATATACTAGTCTATTATATATAGGCTTGAATTAGTCTGATCGTACTGTAAACCTAAATAAACTTTTGAAGTTAAGTGATGTCATGCTTTTCATAACACATTTTGCTTTTCTTATCCTCTTGGCCCAGGCCCACAAAAGGAAAATCTCTATAAAATGCACTGTGGACTTTTTACCACAAGATGGAGCACATGCACCTCAGTCATTCAACATCACACAAGACCATATAAAGATTGTCAACAGGATCATGTACTATCAATATGGAATTATCATGGAAGTAAAGCCAGAAACTGTGTGTGTGTTGTGTGTGTGTGTGTTCAGTGCTACACGTTATGTAATCCAGGGGAATATAGTTCATTCAAGATTCTTTCTATACATATTTTTTTTACATTTAGCCCTTATTGAACTGGGTAAAGTTGATGTGATTGACAAGACAATAACAAATGTAAGTGTAAATGGGATCTTTAAAAAATGTTTGTACACTTTTATATATTTACTTTTCTTGGGTGGGTCAAAAGTCAATCAATACCAAAGACGATGATGCAGTGGTCGAGGGTGATATGAAGCTGGTGCTGATTCAGCATGCCAGCAGAAGATTCAACTGTGGTGTAATTTTGTGGTCTGGCGTATAAGATGCAACCCATCACTGGCTCTGCAATCCCTCCACAGGGAGTCCAAAGTCTCCTCAAGTGTTGGCAACTATTGACCGGAGGCATTTATATTTCATTGAATCGTTCAGAGGTTGAATTATTCATACTTGAGTAATTAACACCGTCTGCTCAATACAAGAGCTTCTCAATAATATGAGCCGGGATGAATAACAGAGTAAAGTAGTTGAAGTGTCTTCTCTCACGATACTTTGATTTTGTCTGGGGATCATATTCGATGCCTTGAATACAGCTGTTACACTCTGCACTGACCTTGTTGAGTCATATTTCTAAATGCAAGTCTGTTGCTGAGCCTTGTAGAGAGGCTGTCATACCTTCCACATAGTCTCTCAGTCTAGTTTAACAGCAGAGTGGATGCAGACCGTTCACTGGGATTACAGGAGAAAATAGCAACAATGGCTTTTGCTCTTAGCACTGAGGTGATGATTTGTGAATTGAGCACGCTAACAAGACGGCGTTAGACGGATGGAGTGGAAGCATGGACGGATAGAAGGAAGTAAAATTGTCTGTGACTGACTATTGATTTATGAAGATCTCCCTGACATCTCTGTCTCCTCTCTCTCTCTGGCAGCACCGCACAGCTGGGAAGTCTGTGTCGGCTCCAATTAGATCAGTCACTACAGTGGGGGATCGAGTCAGGGCCTTCGCAGATAATAAAAACTCTGATGCTTGCTCAGTGCTATTGATTTCCACTGTGCAGTGTTATTTGCAGAGGGCTTATGTTCTGCTGTGGTAAAACCGTCTTCTGTGGTTGTGGACCAGAATCTTTGTAGAGCTAAAACAAGAGAAGCATGATTTGGGAAAAGCTGTGCAGTGAAATGCACAGTAATAATTGAATTATTTCTAGTCAATTGTGTAATTTAAAAGGCACAATCAATAAATGATTGAATATAAACAAGCATTCCCAAAAAAAAATTCATGCTGTTATCACTTTCAAGTTGATGAGCAGGACTTAATGTCAAACTAATGTCAAATGTAAACAAACATTTATGCAACTAAATCAAAAAGATCCTTGGTGTTTTTCATTGCTGGAAAAAGGTTTGTTACATCCGTCAGGACTATTTTTGAATTATGCTTGGATGAAAATCTCAAAAAGAAAGATTCTTTCATCAAGATGCCGACTGTATCAGTCAGAGCTTACTGTGTCTGGACTGTCTAACTTTTGCAGAAACTTTTTCTCCCAGAGAGACCTTTCATCTGTCCTCATTATTGATTGTGTGTTTTGGCAGCAGCTCTCAGGCGCTCACCACAAAGAAGACACTTTGTCGTCTTATTCTAATCACACTAACATAGTTGTCTGTTGTCTGAATAATCCCTGAGTGTATTATATTTAGATCTTTAATTGACTACATTGTGCAAAACATTATATTTATAATATTAAAGTGTTTGCAACATTAATGGCATGAAAAGATCTTGGGGCAACAGGGAAGGAGTTCTGTTAATTAGATCAGACATTTCTTCCAGGTTTTATGGTGGGACAACGTGAGCTCAAGGTTTCTTCAGGCCATAACATGTAAATGTTAATATTCTCATGTGTGGCCTTATTTATACAAAGATGCATGCAAAGAGAGGAAAGCTAAGCTATCTGTATATATGCTTGGAGACATTCTTGGAGACCCGTTCTGTTAGTTTATGATCACCTTTTTTCCCCTCTGAGCCAGTTTTGGATAATTGGCACTGGCAGTCTGAGGAAGATGAGCTGCTGTCGAGAACATTACAGGAACTGAGCGAGCAGAGTTAGACTCTGGATTCATCGCAGATTGTTTTTGCTTCTAAAGTGAGAACAGCATATCATCAGATGCAAGCAACTGAAATGGTCGTTTTATGTGAAATCCCCAAGAGACACTCTGCAATGTCACCCGCTGGAAAGCAGCAGAGATTATAGGGAGATGGTGTAATTACATTCACTGAGTATGCAAAATAAAACCTTCAAGAACAAATAATAAAAAAATGTAAACACAGAGGCGCACACAGAAGAAAGTATGCTTAAGGGAATAGTTTGACGTACATCTGTTTGGAAATATGGGTATTTGCTTTCTTGTTGACAGTTATTTATCATATAATACCACTCTGATAAATATGAAGCTACAGCCAGAATATGGTATGGTTAGCTTAGCTTAGCATAAAGACTGCAATCCAGAGAACAGAGACAACACCTCTAAAGTACACAAATGAACACATTACATCATGTTTTTTTAAAGCCATAGAAAAGCAGAAAGAAGAAAAATGCCAATTTCTGGTTTTACGGAGGGTTATGTGTTGGGACTATTTCCTGGCTAGGTACGGTGGTGAAAAGGCTACCCAGGATAGCTTTCCCCCTCTGTTTCTAATCTTCGTGTTAAACTAAGCTAACCATCCCTGAGGCGAATAAGCGTATTCCCGACGTGTCGCACTATTCTTTTAAAGCAACACTGACACTTTGGATATTCTTTTTCTCAAGTCTCATGAAGCAGAAGTGTCTTATCTATCTGAAAACAGTCTATGTTACAGCCATTTTCAGAAGGCAGTTGAACTTTCTTCATGGTGACGTACCTTTTAGAAACTATGGCTGACATTATCATTAACACGTTCTTCTTCAGGAGTATCGAAAGCTTGCTCACGGAGCTATACTATTATGAGAAATGTTATATGTTTTTGATAGTGGCAGACTGAATCCATTCGTGTTACTTGGGCGTTCCTCACCACACTTGAGTCTTGCGAGCTTGTACAGTAATATCCACAGGGAGCTCCTATGATGTCAGCTGTAAAAAGAAGCACTGTGGGCCTCAAAGTGCTGCTCTTCTCCATCACCCCCTCCTCTAGATAAAGTCATTGACATTAATGTGATATTTGAGAGAGTCTCCCTCCTTTAATTAGTACAGTCATTTTGTAATTTCAAAGCCTGATGTTTCACACTCATTCCCAAGCCAAACACTGACATTTTAACAATTGGCTTGATATTTTGCTGAAGTCGACAGAGAGGTAGTGTTTGGATTTACAGTCTCACAACACCAGTCACAGTCCAATAGTCTTAAAAAGACTGTTGGATGCCTTTCAGATGAAATCTCGCCAGTAAAACCAGTAAATTAAGAAAGGATATTTAAACACTTGTAGTTGTTGTAACAGAAGACATAAAAAGTTTAACATGGCATTTAAAATATCATATTCTGTTGCTTTACCATAATCAGTGACTTGATCATCACTTCTTGCATGAGGCGAAACACTTCCACACATCCTTTACTCGAGTATAAGGAGAATTAACTTAATTGAGTAATATAAGTCTCTAATTAAAACCGAGTACTCAAATGGCAGTGAAATGCTGCAATACTGTAAATCCGCACTGCTATGGGCTCCACATTACACTTATTAAACCAGGTAAGGCTAAGTGGGTCAGTGACCCAGTAATGCTTGATCTAATTAGTTTATAGGTTTAGCTAAATTTGTAAATGTATCATTTATGGGTTCAGGTTTATTTGCCCGAAGCTGTTTTCTTTACAGTAACTACATGTGCAAGTGTGGGACAAATGAAGATGAATTTAGAAAAATAACCTAGTGCCTGGGTTTGCATGAGTATATGTCACTTAGCCGTGCTTACCCTTGCCAGTGGTGACCCAGAAACACAGGACTATTGTGAATTCTAAGAAACGAATGCTCAGATCCACTCCTGGTTCTGTGAGCCGTGATGCAGCCGAGCTGACAGACGCTGCCGGCTCAGGGATGCTCAGCCACCGTTAATGAAAACTGGAGCTCCCATCCCTCCTGGTCCGAAAATGCCCACGAAGCTCACTGTTTTTGCTTGCTGAATGTCAGAAATGAGCTTGAAAAAAAGCTACACTGGATAGAGCCAGTGAGGTGGAACTGGGTGAAATTAATTTTCCATGAGAATAAATCAATTCCAACTTTGCACTCTTTTCGTAGCAAGACATGCTTCAGGTGTTAATAACTCGCCTGCCAGCGGACTGATGAAGACTTCATCACCAGAGGTAAATGTCAGCTGCACCAAATACATGTAGATCATCTGTCCCACAGCTGAAATATACCCTGACTCTGTGACATGAGAGATATAAAAATGCAATCTGGAGAGCGGCCAAGTGAATTATGTGGTGTGTGTTATAGGGAGACGTGACAGAAATACGACATCATGTCCGACCTTTCGACCCTGACCTTTTTAGTTTTTAAATAACTTGATGACCCTCTGACCTTTTGACCTTTGGAACTGAGGTCAATGCGTCTGAGATCGGTGAGGCTCGGAGATAAATAAGCAGGTGCAACAGTCATGCAAGTAGAGTGCGATGAAAGCCTGTGAAAACAGAAACATGCAGACACACATGCACAACACTTGGCCTTTATTTTCATTTTCGGTCACTGGCTTTTACTGTGCTGCATTTGCCTCTCTGCTAATATTCATTGTACTAATTTATAGTGACAATGCGTGAATATTTTATTTGCTTTGCTTGTTGCCTAACACACATATGACGCTGACCTCTCCTGCATAAATCTGCATAATCGTCTCCCCACAGTAACAACTTCCTTAGTATGCACGGGTAAATAAAATCTTTTTTTTAATTGTTTCCATGTTCAACATTTACTGAGTAAATCCGCAATTTAGTCAGTTAATCTACAATTAGTAAAAATGCAATTCTCTGATAAGAATGAGTCACAAGATGGAGTGATCCATTTCACTTTTGGCATGTTTTGAGTGCGAGACAGAAGATTGTTTGTGATTATTCTCTATCATATTACGGAGACAAATTCATAAAACACTCTCGACCTCCAGCTTCTATCTACTGTCATCAGCGCCGCTGTAACAGGACCCAGCCTGATTACCTTATCAGGCACACTCAGAGCTCGAATCAGGCTAACACCTACAATCAGGGGCAGACAGCTAATCCTGCTGCACAACAATGGAGCATTAATCACCCTCCAACACAGCACCGCCTGTCCCAGAGAATGATCTTTAGGACTGATCCCTCCTAGCATCCATACTGCTCCCTCCACAAATATATCAGTGATGGGATTTTTCAGTTCAGCCATGTTATAAATCAAGCAACTCATTTGCTATTGATCCAGTGTTAGTCTGTCATTCTGTGCAACTGATTTATAAGTAAGCTAAGTGTACAGGTGGGGGTGGTGGCTGTTATCCATGCGTTTGGAAATTGATTATATACAGACTGCTGTGATGATTATTAACTGTCAGCCAGAGATTTGGGCTGTAACTTCCAAAAGCTTATGGAAAATATATAAATTAAGAGATCTATGTACATTACTTTAAAGGGAAATATGTCTTTAAATAAAAGTATAGTTATTAAAACTGTGACAAAGCCTATATAGAACATGGATCTATCAGGGGGTGAAAAAAATAACATCTGTGGAATCTGATGCAAAAAACCTTTGCAAGCACAATGCTTAAAATGTCAAACATTTTTGTGTATGGATCAGAGAGATGCTGATTCACTTTTATGATCATTAATTCATTAATTTAACCTTTCAAAATTCCTACCATTATTCCACTAATTTTCTTTCCCCACAATACTCCTTGTGCATCATCTACTTGACCATTGGAATACTAGCAACATGTTGTCAAAAGATCAAACTGTCACATATTTAAGGGGTTTGACTGACAACCCAAAGTAAAAATAACTAAGTACACCCCAATATAATTAATCTTAAAATGAGGCATGTTTGGTCTTCCGTGGGCAGTTTAAAGCCTCAAATCTGTTGGAAACACATGCTTTTCAAATATTGGGAGAAACAACAGCGCCTGGAGTAAACCAGTGCAAAGACAGAACATGCCACTGAGCTGTCCGGAGTGACTGAATATCATAACTTGCTTAAATACTACTAACAGATATGACAAATAACTCATCCAAGCACAAAGTTAATAGCAATACTCCCACACTATAAATGTCAACAGAATACTGAAAGCCAGTATGGCAGGCCCAGATAACATGGGTAGTGTGTGTAAGTTTATGAACTCTGGGATCTCAACAGGTTTTGTTTCGCTGCCAAGGTAAATCTGTCTCACACACATTCAATCAATAGTTTGAAACACAATTTACGGCTGATTTTCAAAACATCTCATTAAATTAGGAGGATTTACAGATGTAAGGTTGGGTTGTACGTTACAATAATAACTGAAGTGTATCTTTTAGAATAGATTTCCATGTAAACGAGAAAAAAACTCGAGCCTACTGTACCACTGTATATTGGTACTCATTTTATGATTTATCAGTCTTGGAGCTGCAACTGCAGACCTTGTGAGGTTTATGCATTAGCCTCACATGTATCATTGTAAATACAGTACCAGTCAAAAGTTTGGACACACTTTTCATTCAAGTGAATGGGAAACTTTTGACTTTTTGAAATATGAGTAAAACAGATCAGTTTGCTGAATGTACATGCATGGGCGTGGGGCAGCCTGAGCTTGATGGTGCATGTTCTAGCAGAAATCCTGCAATCAGCAGACAAACAGAAGTGATTCAGGGTTTTTTGGTGGGATTGGTGGACAGCCTGTGATGTGACATCTGAAGTGACAGAGTGTGAGTCAGGAGTTTGTTTGTGCTTTACCAACTGGGCTGCAGGGCTTTGCTTTAAACAGGCTAGGGGTGAATGTAGCGCTGGACTGCAATGTCCCGCTGGAAAGGTCAAAGGGGCAACGGGCCATGCACACTGTGGGAACACAACCCACTGACATTTACACTCTCTCTAACCCTCTAACCCTTATTTATACCTCATTCCCAACATACATGCACATGCCCTGCTGGTGAATCAATGCTCTAACGCTATTCCTGTATAACTCATTAGATGTCACCAGCACCTTTCGTGGTCTGATATTGATGTTACTCTGCAAACACCAGATCTACCTAAAAAATGTGTTACATTTTAGGGCATGTATGCATAATTGTAATTATATCAACAGTCCCTTTCATTAGTACTTCTTCATGAACCAGTCCATTTTTTTTTCATGACTATTTATTATGGTATATATTCTCCAAAACATCCCAGTTCTGCAATAAATCTTTGTATTTTTGGTGGTTCTTTGTCTTATTTATTGGTTACAAGGCTGGTGTAAGACTATAATTACTGTCAGATTCATCAAAAACAGATTGCACTGATTAGTTGGTTTATGATTTTGTAATGAGCGAACACATTTGACAGCTTTAGAGTTGTAATAAAATGTTTTGTGTAATACAATTTGTTTTTTCTAGGCAAACCTAAATTCTACATATATAATCCATCACAAATCTCTCAAATCACTGGAATTAGGGGAAAATGGTTATTAATCCAGTCCGTATGTGCTTGAAGGTTGTTTAATTTAACATTTCAAATACATATTAAAGATTAAAATTGACAGTTTTATGGATTAACAATTTGACTAATGTCGCCTCCTGCTAAATGGCTCATGAAAACAGAGTCTCAATTGTGCAGAATAAAAAGATGAAAAATTCTGTAGATTCCAAATGTATTTCTATATGGTTTACTTACAGTATCTTTCTCAGTCTTATACATTTGATAGTTGAAAGTCTGGGGGCATCACAATTAGCTCAGTTTGTTTAAATGTGTCTTAATGAGAAAGACAAAATATAACAGAACTCAGAGTTAAATTCTGTTTGAAAACTGTAATGATTTGAATGTTTGAGGCAGGGCCACTCGCAGGCCAAACAGGCCACTTGGTCGTCTCAGGAAGATTTGAGCATGTGCAGAAAGTTTGAAAGGAGTCCTGTTTCTTCTAAAAATAGCAACCATATAGATCTTGTAACCCTCAACCCACAAGTCTTTTTCCTCTGCTGCCACTGAGTACTAACGGACCTGCGGGGCTGGAGGGATGTGACACAAAGACTGGGAAAACTCAGACTGGGATTGGACCGGGACCTCTGAATGACAGCTGATATATTTAATACTTACAATTCTAATGATTACAGTGACCTTAAAAGTGGATTAAGAGGACTGAAAACACTTTCTTTTGGCTGCAAGTGTGGCTCACTCACCATTTGGAACTGGACAGTTTAATGCGAGTCCAAGTGAAGGATGAGGTGCTACTTTTAAGCTTTGTCATTACAGGTTTTAAAAGGTAAGGACCCCACATACTTTAAGCTTCAAAGTCAAATACACTTCTGAACACCAACATGCTGTACAGAATATATTTCATTATGGGTAAACAGAGGTGTCAGTGTCAGCTGCCACACTGAAAACATGTTGGATAGTATTTCAGTGAGGCTTCATAAAGGGACAGATCCTGTTTGTTTTGTTGTTATAAAACTTTGCTTTAGAGTAAGATTTCTCTGGATAATCATGCTGTAAAAAGTTTCCAAAAGAAAAGATTAATAAAACACTCAAAAACATTTTTCTGTTTACTTTCAAAGCTCATAGGTTCAACTCCATTGTACTGGGGTGATGACACTACACTACATACATCTTGGGGTCAGATATCGCAAAACCTGGGCAAATAAAACCAAAACGTTTTGCATGGCTGACTACCACAAGGGATGAGTAAGAACATATGGTTTTTGTAAGTTGGGTGAACCCTTTAAAGAGTGGGTTGATGACAAAACAGGATAACCGTCTGTTTCGGGATGATCTGAAGTGCTGCTTTCCATTACACATCAACTTGAACCTCTCTTAATGTTACAGTCCTGATTATTTTCTTAAACAAACCGATAAAAACATGATGGGAGAAGGTACGTGTCACTGTGTTTGTACTGTGGCATTTTGTGTGTGTGATTTTTAAGCAGGTGTTTAACTTTCTGAAACAGGCATAAGTACACTGTGGTATCATGCAAATCAGTTGATTTACATTGAAAACAAGCTTAGTCATGTCAGTGTCATACAGTTCTATCTATTTATTTTACATTTTTAGAGAAAAAGGACACACATTATATTTACAAGATAAAGAGGCTTTTATTAGGGTGGACTACATCTGCTGCACCTGTTTAGTGCAGTAAGCTCAGAGAACTTTGGAGAAATGTTACACCTGATGCATACCCATCAGGTTGATCTTGTTGCAGTGATGATCTTGGTTTACCTAACACTGGAATTCGTCTATATCATGTGCAACAGATACCTTATAAACTTACTTGGCAGCACATGATTGTTAAAGGCTGGGAATTGAGAGATTATAGCCTATCTTACCGAAATAGTTCGTTTTTATTGGGATTCCGGCAAGTTTTGCTGGAATCCCATAGACTGTCTGTTAGGTTTAAGTGATCCACAAAATGAATTAGTCTACGATTTATATTTTACGCCTTTCTCCTCGAGGAAGTTGCAAATGACACCCCGTGCATTTTATAGAGTGAAAGAAAACGCATCAGATCGTATAAGAAGGAAATGCGCAGGCTGTGCAGGCTCTGTGAATGAGATGACGCATAGCTCCGCAAAGACAACTGAATGAGAGCAACAGCGAGACGGTGAGCGCCATGCCGCACATCCTCCTGCTCTAATTCTCCTCCACGTCGCCAACACAGCTCACACGCCGACTGCGTGTACGGATGGGAGCTCGTTTTCATCTCAGCAGGGATAGCGAAGTCCAAAACACAAATGCTCGCGGTGTGAATCGGCGCTTTAACGGGGGGCGCGCTCTCAACGTTGTGTATCCTGTTGATTCAGACTGCCGAGCGCTCGCCAGTAGGAAAAAGCCTCAGACGAGACAACCTGGTCGCACGCGCTGCGCTGGATGGCATTTGTGTGCACATAGGACTGTCCAGTGTTTTGACCTCTATTATTTCTTTTTCAACGTTGATTGAAGACCTCTGGAGGGGCAAAAAAAATCCCCCACCAACCTGCGCTCCATTTCGCAGCTTTTTGCTCCTCTCCTTTGTCACAGTACAGCAGGTCGTGATTTTTTTTTTTTTTTTTGTGTGTGTGTGTGTGTATGCATCGTAACGGGATTCATGGTGGGAGCGTTTCCTTTCATCAATGTGCATTGATGTAGCAGAAAACGTGGAGGAGATAAGGTAGGTTTAAACACTGAAAGGGCTGTGCACAGCCACGCTGGCTGGTTCCTGGTGTTTATTGAAAACATATGGGCTCTTTGTCGTCTGGCGTGTGAGTGGTCAGAGATGCTTTCATTGATATGCAATTAATAAACACCTTGCTTCCAGAGTAGCTCCCACGGTCCATAGTCTCGTTATATGGCCCAAACGCTGCTGCTGTGTTACGAATCTTTCTCTCTTCACAGAACCCTTATCTCGGCGCCTGGAACCTTTGCTAAGGATTGCATTGAGGACAGCCAGCAATTAAAAGGATTGCGATTCTTGTCTAAATCGGGAATTACACATCCAAACTGGGATCTATGAGCGGAAAAGTGGCGAAGCCTAAAGAAGACAAGGATGCTTCCAAGGGTAAGAGGCGAGCCTTGCCTTGCACCGACTGCTTTAACCCTAAATCACAGGCTTTTCAGCGCGACCGTGCACCCATTCATTCCCTACATGGCGCTCAAATCACCCTTTGAGGTTAGACTGGAAACAATAGCAGCCACTGGATGGCGAGCCATTCCCAGCACGGTGCATGTGGATGTTGCCGTCTGAGATGTAAGCACTTGCTGCTGTAGGCCTGTACGCTGCATGCTTTACTTGCATTAACTTGGGGATCGTCAAAAACAAGAGAGACAAATAGACCAAGCAAACAGGCAGTGTCTCAGATCGTGAATTCATTTTATTTATTTTTTTTTACATTAAAAGTAAATACTATAACGTTGAAACGATGACAGTGATATCCCATTGTATCCCAGGCATCCTGTTGAAATGTCCCTTTGTGTTTCTCGCTCGCTGCTTATCCGTTTACTGACACGCACGTTCTCGTCACATCTGTGCAACCACGAAGCGCGAAGCCCTTTTCGGTCTCATGACCTTGTGCTTAAAAATCAGATTAGAAAAAATAAGTAGTAGACTGACTGTCCATTGCCATGGACACAGTGCTGCCAGAGAAACCTGGCGGGACTAATCTTTGGAACCGCTCCATCTACACCGGAGATTTGCACGGCACTTTACGCACCGGTACACACGTACTGCACCTTTGTCTTGGTGCTCGAATTTTCTATTAAACAGT
>JAVQJL010015050.1:0-10503 GCA_036024295.1 Nannoperca obscura
GTGTGTGTGTGTGTGTGTGTGTGTGTGTGTGTGTGTGTGTGTGTGTGTGTGTGTGTGTGTGTGTGTGTGTGTGTGTGTGTGTGTGTGTGTGTGTGTGTGTGTGAAGTTGATTCATGGATCCAACACTGAAATTGTATTAAAGCAACAGATATTAATTTTAGAATAAATTACTTTTTACAAACTTTTCTATACATTTCAATGAAACGGCTGATCTGTTTGCAGGTTGGATGGATGTAAAGCTCTTACTTTTTGGAAGTCGCTTTGGATAAAAGCGTCTGCTAAATGTAATGTAATGTAATGTGTGCTCATCTGTATGAGTCTGAAACAGTCCGCCACTGAGACTGAGAGTCATGCCTCCTGCTTGGTATGAGACCTCGGCCATAGTTCATGTGTTCACTGAGGTCAGTCTGTCATAACCTCATTGATTGTCTATCGCCTCCCTCTATGACTCTTTCTCAGTGACAAAGGGCAATTTAAGCCTCAGGCGATTTGTTAGTCTCCGGTTTCATCACATCCTGTGCAGATTCCCTCTCCTGCAGGAAAATGTGATTGGTTAAATCACTTTGTTGTCTCAAAGGTTATTTCTTTGGCTCTGTTGCAGAACTTAAACACGTTGAAGAAAAGGTGGAATAACAGCGCCCTCTGGTGCTTTTAGATGTAAAGCAATTGCACAATCTCAGCTACTCACTCAGTGTAGTGCTGTGAATGTATCAAACCATGTCCAGCGACCTTAAAATAGCCTTGTGGTTTCTGTATGTGTGGACTGATGCTCTGGTCTGACCTGCTTTACCCGTGGAATGAAGATGCTTTCAGATTACGTTTCCACATGGAGATGTATGTAGGTAGATGCAGTACCTGACCACGGTGACTGGAAGTGTTCAGTGGACACAGAATCTCACTTCTTGCTTCTTATACTGTGAGAAATATAAGAATTTGAGAGAGCTTTACTTTGAAAGAGACTGTCATACAGTAAGCTCTGTAGAAAATGTTTGAGTGATGACATCTGTAAAAGTAACTCAGCTGCTCGTGTTGTTCTATCTACTAGATTACTACCGGACATCGTGGACAATATTTCTGTCCTGTTTGGTCATAAATTGAATATGAATGTAAGTTATGTTGATATTGGTATATTATTGTATATTTATTGCTAATCATATGTTAATACCTTAATATTTCTTATTAATAATATATCTATTAAACTAACAGGGGGTTTCCTGGTGATCCAATAAAAAGACATTTAGTTAAAACATGACTTTGTATATATGTACAGATATGAGGTTACATTGGATCTCCTCAAAAGATATGAATACTTCATTTCTTTTTGCTTGAAACTCTTTTAACTTAGTACACCTGATATGTTTTACTTAATGTTATATTGTTGTTTGTCCACACCACTGCTATTTCTGTTTAACTATATTGCACCTATTGCACGTCTAACTGTCCTGGAACAACTTGAGAACACAACTAACCCCTGCCATCATTTCAGAGTGTAAAGAATTTCAAACGGTGCCATTTCCTCCATTATCTTGATATGACTCAGACTGCTGAGAGCCTCTGTTTCACCGACGCTCATGTGACCTTTGGTACAGGACACAGAACAAGCTTCTGGATGAGCAAAGTTCAGCGCTGAGGCAATGGAAATAAACACAAGCGCCGAGCTGATACTCCACATTGTTGTAACCTGATCTGGAATAACCACAAGAAATGGTTCCTAGACTGACCTCCGTGCGTTTGTTTAAACCTGTGACATTTACATTTCTTTTAAACTTCTGTTAAGTCAAAGGTAGCACAATGTTATCCTTTATCACCTCGCTTCTTCCGACTTCCTACTTACCAGGGTGGTTGACTCCAGATACAAGCCCAGTGGATAGTTTCCTTCAAGGTGAGCTCCTCATCCATTCATTTTCCACAGGCCATGTCTAAACTGAACGGTTGGAGCGTGTGATTGGTTGCCAATTCTTTGTGTTGTGTGACCTGCAGGACTGGTGGGTGCATGTGGGATCTCTGTGCTATGCTCCCTGATGAGAGTGCACTTGTTTTTGGAGGAGAGGTGAGGAAACTGCATTTAATAGATCAGTGCATGCAGATGGATTTGGTGTTAAGCTTCATAAACCTGAGCGGTTTTCTATATTTCACGTTTTCACCATTGTCATCAAAATATGAAATATTCCCATTTCAGTGCTGTTACAGATCCTTAATAGCTTACTTTTATTTCTTACTTGATTTTCTTCCCGTACAACCCACAGCTGGAGTGATAGAAATGACAAAGATACATCCAGCCGGAGGACACCCAGTCATCGAAGGACATCTACGACTGGACTAATAGGGATGCTCCAGTTTCTCTTTGTGACTGGGATCCTGGCTGTAGTGGGCTCCCGTGTCGCCTCCCTGGTGGTGCTGGAGTTTAATCTTCGAGCGGTCTCTGGATGGGTTACAGCTGGACCAGTAAGAACCCAATTACATGATAAAAAAAATATGCCTGGTACTCTACAGCATCAACTGATGTGCCCGTTGCTTCTACTGCTCAATTTTGCTGAGTTAAATCCCAGAATTCACCATGTCATGATGACTCGTGATGTAGATTATAACAAACAGCCCGTCATCTGTTTAGTTTCATCCATCAGTTCTGTTTATATGCTCCTTTATTCCCCAGGAGTCCAGGAAATTTCTGCAGCAGCTGTTAGTTCAAAGCCAGTTCTCTCTGGGCTGTGCACTGAGCTGCAGTTTGCACTTTCTCCACGAGGGGGCGTCCCAGCGCTGGCTATGCCTCCTGCTGGCAGCTGCACTCAGCTGGTTACTGGCTAAGCAGGCCACGCTCCTGCTGCACCATGTCATGGCTCTGTATAAACTCCACAGCTCACAGCGCTACTGCGGCATTTGCATCAGCCTGCTCACATCGGGCCGCTGCCTGTTCCCCACGCTGTGCAGGACTATGATCATTACGTTCTCTGTGGCTGCGGTGGCTGCCATATCAATCATCAATCAACACTTCCTCTCTGCATCTGAGGCCCTCAGGTTCTGGACACCTCTGACTATCTGCTACACAATGTTGGTCGTGTACATGCAGGGTGAGAAACATGTAGAACGGGGAACATTTATGTCAAGAGAGGCAGTACGGCTCATTAGACAGACGCTGATCTTCAATAATACCACAGTGTGACAGAAATCCCCTCTCAAGACTGAAGAAAACAATGATCAATAAATCAGTCTAATGCCTGTCTTGTCTGACCACTAATGCATCACTCATGCGTTTGAGCATCTAATAGATCTGTCCTAAATTATGTACATTTTCACCAAATATTCCCCTTTAATGCTGCGTTTTGGTTCTGCAGAGGAGCAGCACCGTCTGCCCGGCAGCCAGGCTGTCTTAAGCACAGTGGTGGTGCGTCTCTGTGGCTTGATGGTCCTGATGCTGACTGTCGGACGCTGGGCCGACGTGCTCCACATCCTAATGTGTTTCCTGGGCGAGGCCAGCTGTCTAATCCCCACTATGGATCTGCTGGATGCGGCATCCTCACAGGTCAGTGAGTCTCCCTCGAAGCGGCACACAGGGCTGACAGCACTTTCTGTCCACCGGGACCCCAGAACTGGGGCAGAATTTCAATGCATTCATTAGACTGCATCCCCAGATGAGACCGAACTTCTCAAACTTGTATCCCAGGTGCAGAAGGTTTAAGATCCCCAAGACAGATTCAGGTCAAAGTTTGATTCAGAATACTGAGACTACTTTTCCATCCACTGAGCTAGCCTGGTTCATTTCAAATAAAAGCACATACTGGTTGATACAGTGCTTATCAAAAGGTGCTTATGTTCAAAAGTGGGGGGAATCTATTCTGCACATAAAAAGGTCGATAAAAATGTGTTTTAGGTGAGATTAACCTTAAAGACATGAGTTTAAACATACATAAATGTAGCCACGTTACCAGCCAAGTGGTAAATATAATATATTTTGGTAATAATGATTATGATAACATGAATGTATGTAGTCTCTTCCTGGCCAGTAGCTTGATAATACAGCATGTTATCGTATTTGATGCATTTCATCCCTCATATTTATTGTGTGCATGTAGGATGAAGAGGATTTCACAGACTGCGTAAAAAGAGAGCGGCGGCACCGACCACAGGCACAAGAGAAGGAAGAAAGCATCAGAGATAGACAATCTAGTGACACCTCTTTTTAAATAGCATTATTAGTCTTGTTAGGACTACATCAACAATGAATGCTTTGTATTTAATGTCTTTTTTTTCCATTAAAAAGTTATAGTTAAAGTGATTTGGGAATTCAAATTCTTAGAATTTTTACCAGATTACCAGTTCATTAACACCAACTCAAGCAACAGACATTGCAGTTCTGTGACCTCTAGGATGAATTAATGTGGTCATCTTGGAAAGATGTTGCCACGCAGTCACTCCTGGGGAGAGGCATTGTTCCACTATGTCTGTGTAGGGCCCCAGAGCCCAGGGGCTTTGTAACCCTTTCCACAACCTACTGATAGATGAGGGTCAAGGGAAGAGGTGGATCATGTGTATGTTAGGATGTTATGATGAAGCCTATTACCTCATTCTAATTATCCCATTAATTGGTGTGGCGTGATCTCTTAGCTGAATGCATTTTATTTCCTTTAATTAACTTAACTGTCTTTATAAGTATTGGTAAAAACATGCGTGACACAGAGGATTTAAAATGTGGCACATTTCATGATTACATTCTGCTCACATCGACGTGTTACCAGAAAACTAATCCGTGTTTGACATAAAATGGACTGAATGCAGAAACCCAGTCAGTATCTGGTGTGACTGGTGTGTTGGCATCACGCAGTGCAACACATCTCCTTCGCACAGAGTTGATCAGGCTGTTGATTGTGGCCTGTGGGATGTTGGTCCACTCCTCTTTAATGGCTGTGTGGAGCTGCTGGATATCGGCAGGAACTGGAACACGCCGGCGCACACGCCGATCCACAGCATCCCAAACATGCTCAGTGGGTGACATGTCCGGGGAGCGTGCTGGCCGTGCAAGAACTGGGATGTTTTCCTCTTCCAGGAACCGTGTGCAGATCCTCGCAGCATGGGGCCGTGCGTCATCATGCTGCAACATGAGGTGCTGGTCGGGGATGAATGGCACAACAATGGGCCTCAGGATGTCGTCACGGTATCTCTGTGCATTCAAAATGCCATCAAAAAAATGCACCTGTGTTGGTTGTCCTGCCCATACCATAACCCCACCGCCACCGTGGGCCACTCGGTTCACCGCAAACCGCTCCCCCGCACGGCGCCATGCACTCTGTCCGCCGCCTGCCCTGGCTCCGTCCGTGAAGAAGACACCTCTCCAACGTGCCCGACGCCACCGGATGTGAGCATTTGCCCACTCAAGTCTGTTGCAACGACAAACTGCAGTCACGTCGAGGCCCCGATGAGGACGACGCGCGTGCAGATGAGCTTCCCTGAGGCGGTTTCTGCACAAATTCTTTGGTCACGCAAAGCGATTGTTGCAGCAGCTGTCTGTGGCTGGTCTCAGACCGTCTTGGAGGTGGAGATGCTGGATGTGGGGGGTCCTGGGCTTGCGTGGTTACACGTGCTCTGCGGTTGTGAGGCCGGTTGGATTCTCTGAAACGCCTTTGGAGAAGGCTCATGGTCGAGAAATGAACATTCAATGCACGGGCAGCAGCTCTGGTGGACGTCCCTGCAGTCAGCACGCCAACTGCACGCTCCCTCCAAACCTGCGACATCGTGCTGTGATCAAACTGCGCATTTCACAGCGCCCTTCTATTGTGGCCAGCCTGACGCACACCTGTGCAACAACCATGCTGCCTAATCTGCATCTGGAGGTCACACCCGTGAGGTGGAGGGATCATCTCGGCAGAAGTTCTCACTAACACCAATTTAGACACTTTTGTGAACAATATCTGAAAGAAATTGACCTTTTGTGTGCATACAAAAAAGCTTGCGCTCTTTGACTTCAGCTCATGTGAAACTGGAGCAAAAACCAAAGTGTTGCGTTTATATTTCTGTTCAATGTAAAATAACAATGGCAGACATGAACTGCACCCCACACCGCCCGGGCAGTGTTTATTACCCTCAGTTTTATTACTACATTTCCAGAGAGCTCGCGTGCCTATAAATAGGCCCGTGTTTCCGCTTTTGTCGCGTCTCTCCAGAGATCGTCTGCTTGACAAGAAAAGGCAAAATGGCTGACGACAACGATAGTCCTGTAAAGTCACACAAAATGGCGTTAGACAAAGGAAAGGGTAGGTCAGCCGGTTTCACTCTGACCTTAGCTTCGTCTAAATGACTGCAGACAAAGACGAATTAAAATAAAAAAAAGTCAGCAGCCCGCATTAAAGGACACTTTCTGCTCAGCATGCGTCTTTATAAACACCCAGAGGCTTTTTTATGAGACGCGTCACTGTCGCCGCCTTCACATCCCGAGTCTTTACATTACAGTAACGTTAAAACACGACGTCTCGTGACAATTCAGATATTCTGACACACACACACACCAAATTAAATCCACATTTGACGCCGGTATTATGCCCACTAGGTGTGTCTTTATTGAGAGCTGTGGATTGACGGAAACATATTCCACGAGAGGGTTTTTTGTTACATCAGTCCCGTCATTCCGTGTCAGGAAAAAAACGCGTGTGAAACTACAGTGGGCACGTTAGCCTGGCGGTCCAGTCCCCGAGATAATCCAGGTCTGAGCATCACTGAAGAGGAAATTTAGTTTTGGTGTATAGTCGATCCACCAACATAGGAAATTGTACTCCCGTAGGTTTATTAGATTTTGAACTGAATATAGTTCCACGTCAGGACGGATTCAGTAGAAACAGGAGGACGTTCTCCATGAGCACCCGAATATGGCGAAAATGCCCATTGAAATGACTGCGCACTTGTTGTCGCCTCTGGAGACTTCCAGAGCTTTCTGTTCTCATCTGATAGGAACGCTGCACGCATGCGCAGACGCGATTTCGTGTCCCCTGTTACCGCACTTCCACGCATGCGCACTTCTTCCTTTGCTTAATATAGTAACAAGAGCAGAATAATGCCGTAGCGTGTAGTAACAGAGCTTTTCTACGCATTTTCTTAACCGAAATGTAATTCAGTGCTAGTTTTCTACAGGCTTAAACGTTACAGCCCGCTCCAGTGTGAGCAAAATGTACTGTATAGTTTAACTGAAACTCAGTTCACACCAGTTTATTCACAGATGTTGACTCCTGATTAGGTTGACTTTAAAAAAAAAAGTAATCTACACATCAAGCAGATATCATA
The DNA here is from genome assembly GCA_036024295.1 of Nannoperca obscura. NCBI lineage: Eukaryota > Metazoa > Chordata > Actinopteri > Centrarchiformes > Percichthyidae > Nannoperca > Nannoperca obscura. The sequence continues at coordinate 7,267 of JAVQJL010015050.1, forward strand.
AACATGTTACTAACAAGGATCGTCTGTCAAGAGAAAGTGTCTGAAGAATTAGCACCGCTTTTATTTACCCCTCATCAGTGCTTATCACCTGGTCTCCTGGACCTTTGGACGGGTCCAGTGGCTCATGTTACTTATTAGCTTAAAACAGAGCTCAGACCAGGTCAAAGCTTTTTGACTTAATAGCCTCCACGGCATTTTGTAGCCCAATAATAGCAGCAGCGGTTCATTTGTTAAAGCTTAATTTGTCCAAAAGGTCGGCGGGTATAACAAGCAAACAGTGTCCAACACGTTAGTACAACGTGGAAAGGGGAATCAAACAAAGAATAGACGTCATTATGATGGAGTAAAGTGTTTTATGAATACCTTTTATTGCATCCTGTCTGTTCCTTTGCTCTTCTGTTTGAACGGACGGTTCTGGGTTTGTCATGTGTAGTTTTGTGTCTCACTGTGTCAGACTAATGCGTGAGTGTTTCATTTGAGTGGTATTTGTTTTCTCAGTGATCTTAACAGACAGACACGTAAAAGGGATTTGATTTTCCTGAATCACACGTCAGTCCCACAGCTGCTACACATTTACCTTTTGAGAATATCTTTTTAATTGAGGTTAGCTGGAAGGAATCAGCTGTGGTGATGCATGATTTTCTCCAATTCCCCCAAACTAGGCCAAACAGTATGGGCTTGTGAGTGGAGTCTTTTTATGGTAATTGGTCTTTTATTATACAGACAGTAATAAAGAAAAGTCATCTTAGTAACGGTTCAGTGCCTCTCCAAGTCTCTGAACACTACTATTCCTAAAGTTTGTTTTAAATTGATATATAATTTCAGAAAGTACAGTTAAGGATTAAAATCTCTTAAACAGGAATAGAGAGACTGTAATCTATTAGCTTATTAGGATTTACAGAATCGTGAAGCTGCTCTATTAACTTCAGAGCAGTAATTGAGAGATTGAACTTTAATGGGGTAACTTATGTCACAGCATATTGTTTCACTGCAGCTCGTCACAGACTCAAATCTTCTTATCATTAACATTCAGAGTCGCTTACAACAGGCCCTCAGTTTCCTGTTTCCTGCTGGCTTAAGTTTCCGCTTTATGTGTGAAAATCTCTTTAGACTCTGTTTAAATGGAGAGTGGGGTCAACCCTGCACACCCACACGTGTGACTACATCCTGGCATGTCAGCTTGTTTTACTGATTGAACATGTTCACCTAAGTACTGGAGACCAATAAAGCCACGAGTGGTGACTTAATAGGTAATCGGTAATTACTCCATTCATTCATTTTTCACACCGTTTATTCTGTTCAGGTTCACAGGAGGCTGGATTCCATCCCAGCACACACTGGGCCCGTCACACTTGTACCCTGTAATTATTAGTATTTAGTCAGAAGGATAAATGACTGACATTCCTCAACAAACCATCAGCCTGGAAGCAGCGATCCTGGATACTCCGTCTGCTACTTTCTTTTTTTTTATGTGGGTCTATGGCTCACTTGATAAATGTGGTGTGATGTTTTTTTCCTGTGCATTGATAAAAATAAACCCACTACAACGACAAAACATTCTTAAAATACCCCAACTCGAGCTCATTTAGTTTGACTTCATGCAAAGTGTCTCACCTTGCCATAGCCAACTACTGATGGGATCCTCCTGTGTGTCAAAAGCTAAGATGTCAAAGCACCGTCATTCAAGCAGGGGTTTTCTGACGCATGCGCAGGGGGCGGAGAACTATCTCACCGGTGGGAGAGAGAGAGAGAGAGAGAGAGAGAGAGAGAGAAAAGAAGTTCACACACAAAGCCACGCCTGCGCGGTGCGCCTCTCATTACAAGCGAAGTTGCTGCATCTTTTTAGGAAGCTACATGCTTTCTTTCGACACCCAAAGGTCGCATGGTGTTAGGGACGCGCCTAGTCACGGGAACAGTCCGGAGCGCGTTCACGAGCCGCGGGACCGCGCTTTGACAGTGAAGAGTATCAAACAGCGTGCGGGGATCCAACCTAATGGTTTCCACTGGGTCACAACGACCAGTCAATGATTTGACCAGTATTTCCCCCCTCTTGTCCGGCGCTTCTTTTGCAAACCTTCAGTATTTTGCACGGGGAGAAACTGACACAGCCAACTCATCTGTATGAGAGGGGAGCAGGAGCACACAGTATGGTCCGGGAAACCAGACATCTATGGGTGGGAAATTTACCCGAAAATGTACGAGAAGAGAAAATCATTGAGCACTTCAAGCGGTGAGTACAGACACAAACGAGCGACGTGTGTGTGTGTAACGACGAGTGCACGCCAGCATCTCTCCCTGTTGTGTCACATTTTAGTGAAGTCGGGGATGAAGCAGGAGGTTCCCCCTGTAGCAAAGTCCCATTTGGCAGCGCTGCTGTCAGCTCCCTCTCTCCGCGAACAACAACACTGAGCTGCATTTCAGCTGAAATCAATGAAATAAAGAAACCTCAAAGTGCCCGGACGCGTCCGGCGCCCAGCGGTAGCGCACATACGGTCTCGCTCGTGTGCTAAGTGACGGGCCAGGTGATCACTCCGTCGGTCCCTTCGTGTCGCGTGGCTGTACTTCCCCCGGCAGGTACCCGCTGGTGTTTGAAGGAGCCCCCCTCTGCACACCGCGGCGGGACCGACAGCACGTTAGTGTCTGCGGACGGTGGCAGCGGCACACTGTCGGTGTAAACAAACCTCAGCCTACGGGCGGTGCATTTAACCGCGTGTCTCCGTCTGGTTTCTGGTGCCTGAGCGAACCAGGACCCGGTTGACTTCACTCTGTCCGGTCACTGCCTCCAGCCGGACCCCGTCCTCACGGTACGGTGATGTCGTCTATGAGAGTGCAGTGCAGCTGTTGCAAGAACCGGATTTTCTCCCCTGAACCGACCACAAGTCAGTGGAAGCTACACGGTGACGCGACATCACGGCCGGCAGTGATTGAGCAGGCTGCTCCGTGTAACGTCTCATGTGCAACCTGTTTTTTTTAACGTTGTAGCACTTGTGTTTACTTTGTGCGCGGTAATCTTTGCTGCTACATTATTACCGCGTCGCTTCTTCTCCCCCCCCCCCCCAGCTGCTGACTTGCACAGCCTGCAGCGTGATCTGACTTTAAAGGAACAATCAGACAACGCATCCATCCGATCTTCTCACTGAGCTCCATTTGTGCCTTTTGGTCTTTATTTATTTATTTATTTTGGGGGGGGGGGGGGGGGGCTTTGTTTTCTTCGTTGGACGGCGACCAAAAACCCCC